>RJWM01014308.1:0-19030 GCA_004363535.1 Dasyprocta punctata
CCTAAATAGACTATCCTCTGTAGATCAGAATTTTGAAGGAGACTAAAGTTTTGAGTATTCAGAGTTTGAAGGCATCTTTTCTACAAAAGGTGGCATGGTATAAAAATAAGAAAGAGAGTAAAAAGGGCTTAGGAACGTTCATAGCTGATAGATTCATAATTTGATATTTCTGAAAGCTAAACATGTTTATTGCATAATAGTGTACCTTCTTAAGAGTGTGTGAGTAAATATCTTTTTCTGTAATACAATCTCTGTCAACATGCAATTGATTTTTACCTACTCATCTCTTTGAGAGGCTTCCACAGGCAGAATCCTTCACAGGTCATAGAATACAGCAAGACACCATCTTTTCCTCAGACATAGTCACTCTAGATGGCTTCTTTAGAATATAATAGTCTGTTCTCCTCAAAATAAAAAACCCAGTCAAAAATGAGTAACTGAAATGAATAGACACTTCTCAGAAGTACAAATGACCAATAAATACATGGAAAAATGTTCAGCACCACTGGCCATTCCAGAAATGCAAATTAAAACAGCATTGAGATTCCATCTTACTCCAGAAAGAATGACAGTCATCAAGAAATCAAATAATAAAAGAGAGGCTATGGGGTAAGAGGAACCCTTCTACATTGTTTGTTGGAATATAAACTAGTACAGCACAACCACTATGGAAATCAGTATGGACATTTTTCAGAAAATTGAAACTAGAAAATCTATTTGACCCAGCAATTCCCATTCTAGGTATCTTCCCCAAAAAGTTAAAATCATCCTATTACAGTGATACATGCATATATATGTTTATAGCATAATTCATGAGAGGTAAGTTTTGGAAACAGCCCATTTGCTCATCAACAGATGACTAGATAAAGAAAATGTATTTATACACAGTGGAGTGCTACTTGACCATAAAGAAAAATAAACTAAAAGCATTCATAGATAAACAGATGGATCTTGAGACCACAATATTAAGTGAAATAAATTAGTCATACAAGTGTAAATGTTTACCACATGGTTTCTCTTGTCTGAGAAACACAAAATATAAATGAAGAACAAAATAAAAGATACTAAGAAGTAGAGACATCTTTTTTCAAATGGGAAGGGAACAAGAGATGGATGGAGGATAGAAAGGAGGAGGAAAGAAAAAGAATTGAAAAAAAAGTACGGAAATAGAACTTTTGCAAATGAGAAACGAACCAGACGATAGAAGGAGCAGGAAGGGATGGGAGCCGTAGGAGAGAAAAAAAGAATTAGATGTGTTATGTGCATGTACTGACTTCTTATATGATAAGTATAATGACTATGTACTGCAAACATGTACTAATTTTTAAAAATCTAACAAGGTATGTTTTATGTTCTTAGTTTTTTTTTTTTTTTTGTATTCTGAAAGACATGGGGGAAACCATAGTTAGAATTGTCTTTTAAAATACTAAAAAACAATTCTATTATGAATTGAATGTGTTTGTCCAGATTTCTTTTAACTTGAGTTTGTTAAGCATTAAAAAGTCTCATAAATGAATGCTGGTGATATCCTTTCATAACTTTTTTATACAAATTCATAATTTTTGTATAATCCTTTTTTTTTTTTTTTTTGGTGACACTGGGGATTGAATTTACCACCTCGCGCCTGCCAGGGCAGGCACTTAAGCCGCTGAGCCAAACTCCCAGCCCAATTTTTTTTTTTTTTTTTTTTTTTTGAGGCAGGGTCGCACTATGTAGCTCAGGCTGGCCTTGCGCTCACGTTGTAGCCCAAGGTGGCCTCGAACTCACAACGCACCTCCTACCTCAGCCTCCCGAGTGCTGGGATTAAAGGGATGTGCCACCATGCCCGGCCATAATTCTTAATATCCCCATTTTGATGATAGAAATGTTAAGAAAGATTGATGCTGTATGAACACTTCTTGAGTGAGTGTCTGCATGTTTCTCAATGTTTCACTTCATGCTTGCTTCAGCAGCACATAAACTTAATATTTTAATTGTATTTGACAGGTTATCAAAGAGAGTGGGCCACCACACATGAAGAGCTTCGTTACTCGGGTGTCAGTGGGAGAGTTCTCTGCAGAAGGAGAAGGAAATAGCAAAAAGCTGTCCAAGAAACGTGCTGCAACCACTGTCCTACAAGAACTTAAAAAACTTCCACCTCTTCCTGTGGTGGAAAAGCCAAAACTATTTTTTAAAAAGCGCCCTAAAACAATAGTAAAGGTCAGTACATATTGAGAATGGTCAGTTTTACTAACTGTGTGTTGCTACAGATGAAAGGTTTCCTTAAGGATAGATCTTGATCCTGTGCATTATACATAGCCCAGGAGTCAGCATAGGACATAGGACTCTAAATGAATGATACTTATTTTTTGCTTTTTAGACACCTCATGTACCTACATTTGTTCATAAAATCATAATAATACCTTAGAAATGTATAGTTTTCTGTGGTTTGAAAAGTGCTTTCCTATTCATGTCTTTCAGTATAATCTTAATGAATGTGTAGGGTAGATAATATCCTCCCTTATTTTACAAATAAGGTTTTGCAAAAATGTTCAAAAAATTTGCTCACTTGTGTTCAGCTAGCATGTAGAACAGCTTACACTGTTCTGATCTCTAATCCAGTGTTCTTTGGGCTATAACACTGCTGTATAATGACTTCTTAGGATTTTATGAATTGGTAACAGGATACAGAATAGTAATCATATGAATAATACAACAGGGACAGCAGCAGCAGTTAGAAATTATAAGGCACTCTGTGTGCCAGATTTTGTCCCAGTACTTTGTGTCCTTTATCACATTTAATCCTCATAGCAGCCCTATGAGGTCAGTGGTATTGTTTCTATTCATTCAGGCATGTGTACTTTACCAAGGAAGAATATAGAGCACACAGCTTTTCAAGGTGTTGTGACTGTTTGTTTTATTGGATCATATTTTATTTACATTAAAAAGGAGACACAAAAGGGCATAAATGAGTTAGCATTTAGTACTAAACAGTGCCCCTGAGTAGTTAGTAAGGATGACACGAATGGAGCTACCATTCTCTGTTTTTGTAGAAAGGTTTACATTGCCAGCATTTTCATTAGCAGCTCAGCCTCACTTGTTTGGCAGACTTTTATTTATTTTGTTTTTTGAGACAGGATTTTGCTATGCCATTCAGGCTGGCCTTGAGCTTGCTGGCCTCGAACTTGCAGCGATCCTACCTGCTCAGCCTCTGAAGCACTGGGATTACAGGCGTGTTCCATCACACCCAGCCTCAGCAGACTTCTGATTAGGCTTTACAAAGCAGTATATTTAGCCCTTGATGTATTTCTTTTGTTTAGATTGTGCAATAGCACAAAGCAGATATTTTATAGGTTTTGCTTTATTTAAAAATACATTATATATGCAAATAACTATGTAAATATTTGTGTTTTTTTAATGAATACTGGTGTTACTTCACTTAGAAGATATAGGTTATGCATTCCTTGAAATAGTAGTCTACATTATATGTAAGGTAGACTAAAAAATAAATTCTGAGTAGATCCACTCATCATGGGTCGTTGGTGGTTCCAAAGAGGACTGGTATTCATTGATTTATCTTCTAGTCATGCAGTCAGGGATTAGGACGTAGCTATTAAGAGCATGACTTTCAGAATCAATTTTGGGTGTGAATCCTTGTGACCTGAGCAAATTACTGAGCTTTTCTGATGTACAGTCCTTCATTTATAAAGTGGGACTATAAACTGTACTAATACTTTTGTTTTAACTGAATGCACAAAACGATTTATTATTTATTTATTTATTTATTTATTTATTTATTTATTTTTTATACTGGGGATTGAACTCACAACTTCACACATGCCAGGCAGGTGCTTAGGCCACTGAGCTAAATCCCGGGCCCTATTTTTTGAGACAGGTTCTTACTATGCAGTTCAGGCCAGCCTTGAACTCACTTTGTAGCCCAGGCTGGTCTTGAACTGACAACAGTCCTCCTGCCTCAGCCTCCCAAGTGCCTGCCTCGGCCCTCCCGAGTGTATTTATTGTTAATATTAATGTCTTAGTCACTTTCCTGTCACTGGGACAAAATACCCAACATCTGCAGCTTAAAAGAAGAAGAGGTTGATTGTGACTCGAAGGCAGAAATAGGATTGTAGAGGGGCATGGTAGAAGACAAGGCGTGCAACCCATGGCAACCAGGAAGCAGGGAGAGGAGGGAGGAGCCAGGACAAGAAAGTCCCTTTTAAGTCATATTGCCAGTGAGTGGCTCACCTCCTACCAGGCCACACCTCCTCCTAGCACACTCAGCCACTGAACTCATCAGCGGATGGGTCCTCGGATGAGTACAGCACCCCATGACCGAGTCACCTTCCAAAAGGCCTATCTCTGAATACATGAGACTTGTGGGAGATGTTTTAAGTCTAAACTAGAACAAATAATGTAAGTAACATTTAATACATATTAACTTGGTACTTTGTATCTAATACTGTGTGTTCATATTTCATATGTATGTGAATATACCCATGGTATATCTTCTTAAATTTGTTAATGTATAAAATCTATAGTTTTTCTGTGATGAAGGTATAGTGCTTTACATCAGATTGACAGTATAAAGCCAGACACAATAATTTCCATTTAATCTATTACATGCAATCTAATCTTAATTAAGAATACTAAAATGTTAAACTAGATGAAGATCTATACAGTATTATAGTAGATATCATTCTAACTCTGGTTTTATTTCTTTTAAAAACAAAATGATTATTAAAAATATAATGCAGAAGTGAGAGACAGTAGTTCTTAAAATGATTCGCTACCACTTCTAATAAAAAAGCATATTATTCTGGAACTACACCTATCCATCATTCAGATCTCACCTGAAACTTGACTTCTTCAGGGAAGTCTTGTCTGAAGTCCTCTCCCATGTTTTACCTTATATATAGACCACACTCAGAATTACTTGTATTATGTAAAGTAAAACCTGCAGATATTCTGTGAAATGTAAGGTTATTTTGAGAAAGCAGCATGTATATAATGAGTTGGAATCTATAAATTTAGTTATACTCATGCCTAATAATGTGCCAATGTATGGATCCATTTATAACATTACCTTGATTTTCCTCACTTCTTTGTATGGTATGATACAGCTAGGGTCTACAATTTGTGTGTGTGTGTGCGTGCTGGGGATTGAACTCATGACCTTGCGCTTGCCAGGCAGGTGCTTATGCCACTGAGCTAAATCCCTGACCCTTGGTCTACATTTTTTATGTTCAGTAGAAGTAGAGAAAACATTTGTGCTGGGTTCAGTGGCACACGCCCATTATCCCAGTTACTCAGAAAGATGAGGCAGGGGAATGGTGGGTTGGAGGCCAGCTCAGAAAAATGAGGTGGGGGGATTATGGATTGATGGTCAACCAGTGCAATTTAGCAACACTGTCTCAAGATTTAAAAAGAAAAAAAAAAAAAAAAAAAAAAAAAAAAAAAAAAAAGAAGAAGGAAACTATTGGTGATGAGTTGTCTTGATTTTATTTTAAAATATTAAAACTGTCATATTGTCTATAATCTCCCTGTCATTCTGTGATGAATAAGCTACCACCCCCATTTTACAGACAAGGGCATTGTGTTTCAGAAACTCAACTGAGATCTCATAGCAGAGTCAGGTTTCAGATCCAGCTGTGTTTAACTCAGTGCCCATTTGAAACTAGTTAACTATGAACTTCTTTTGGATTTTAAGATGTATTCTGTGAGGTTATGCTATTAACATGTGAAATTTCTCTTACAATGTCTTTGGGCTTAACTCTGTTCTTTAATATAATTCTTTTCTATAAGATGGGATGTCAAAGAAGGATATCCAGTGTAGGAGATAAAATTTTCCAGACATATCCTTTATAAGGCAGTCCTTCCTAATCTAAGACTTGATATCCAAGGAATAGCTTAGGTGCTCATAGTTAATTTTAGTCAGAGAAACCGAGCCATTCTTAGTGTTCTCATAATTTCATCCTTACTTAAATTCAATTTATATATCTAGTTCTTTGTCATTAAAATTCATATCAGCAATAAGTTCTTCGGTACTTAAAGATATTCTTATGAGAGTCAAGTTAAACAAACCAACCCCAAGATATAATACGTACTTGTAACCACTTCCCAGAATGATTGTAAACTGTGTGAATTACAAACATATACTACTAAAATACTGTAAAAAATTTTTAAAAAGAAAATAATTTCACAAATTCACAAAAAACAGGAATATAAACAACATGCCATTGGAAATATGTATTTATTTGAACATCTTCATATACTTGACAAAATTCTAGTGCCATACTCAAAGCATCCTTTACCTTTTCACTGGACTCTCATTCTTTTTTTAAAAATTTTTTTAATTTTAAAAAGCAAAACAGAAAAAAGGATAGAAATGACACAGAGTTTCAAAAAAAATAGGAAATTAACACGTTAATATATTGCATATTGTTATCTTAGAAGTAGTTGTTCACATTGCAAGATGTAGGCATAAAAAATGATCAAACAATCAATGACAGCACAAACTGTTCTTTTTGATGAACTAACAGATTAGCAGTAGAGTTATCTACCTTGCATATATATATATATATGCATACATTTATATATGTATACCTACATACTTGTAATCTTTTCCTTTCTTCCTTTTCTCCTTTCCCCTATCCCAGTTGTTGCTTCTTTTTGTGGGCTCTCATTCTTAGGCTTACCAGTTGTTACCCATATTTGTCTTTTCCCCATATCCTTTTGTGACACCCTTATAATTTAATTTTTATATTTCATCTGCTTCATGGTTTACTTACAGATCTTCATAGTCTACTCTTATATATCTTCTCTAGTCACAGTTTTGGGGTGGTATGAGTGTGGAGGGGAGAACTACTGTTTCTTTAAATATCCAATAGTAAGTTTTACAAATGTATTTTGAAACATTTTCTCAAACTATTTTTTTAGGCTGGACCAGAATATGGTCAAGGAATGAACCCTATTAGCCGCCTGGCTCAAATTCAACAGGCGAAAAAGGAAAAGGAGCCAGATTATGTTTTGCTTTCAGAAAGAGGAATGCCTCGACGTCGAGAATTTGTGATGCAGGTATTTATAACCTCTATATTAGAAGTTTCCAAAGCTATGCGAAAGATTTACAAGTATCCAGGTTGGAATAGAGACATGAGGCAAGACAAATTGAAATTTAACTACAAGTAAAACCATGTTTACACTTCATTCCTGCCAGGCTCTACCTATCAACTTGGTGGAAACATACAAGTGTCAAGGACATGTTAGAATAGACAACCTAAGTTTGGAAAAGCTTGTGAGTTCACGCAGTTTATTTACCACAGTTTATCATTTAGTGCCTATCTTTTAACTTTTCATGTTACGTTTTGCAACCAAAGTCCATTCACTGCTAGTCATTGGAAATTAGAAACAAAATTTCGAGTGACTATCCTATGGAAAAGAGCCAAAGGCATGAATTTGCTGCCTAACTAACTGTAGTGGGGACTGAGGAACTCAGAAGTGCTGAGAGAGCAAAGTGCTGCATTGTACTGCCAGGAAAATTGAAGGATGCCCCACTAACGTATTAGCAGGCAGGGAGGAGCTGGGAATGAGAAAGAATGCCTAAATGCTGACCTTGTTTTTAATCACATCTATTCAGCTTCATTTTTCAGTTCAAACTACAACATTGAGGAAATCCCATCACCCAAACACAAGAATTAAGATTTTTGCCCCACTAGATTTAGTTATTAATTTTTTCTTCCTTTCTTCTTTTCTCCTCTTTCTCTGAAGTATTTTGAAGTTAATTTCTAACCCTGTGTCAGTTCAGCCTACATACTTAGTTACAGCTCTAAAAAATAAGGAAATTTATTAGAATCATATAATACCCAGTCTACATATAAATTGTTTTTAATCCCTTTTTTAATAATTCATTTATCAAATAAATTTTTTGTAGTCAGATCCAAAGATGTTATCTTTCATATGATCCAAATAAAATCAACAGATACATGTTGCAGACATTCTGACATTCAAATACGGTTTCTTATATTGATTAAATTTTTTTTAAGTTATTTTTTTGTTTTCTTTGTTTTTTTCCTTTTTTGGTACCAGGAATCAAAGGCTTCAAACTTACCAGGCAGGCGCTGCACCACTGAGCTACATCCCTGGTCCTTGATTAAATTTTCATGCAAAGCTGAGTTTTGCCTTCTCTCTTAATTTGTAATTTCTGTATTTATTTCATCATACTCAGCACAGTGATTTGTAAATAGTAGGTCCTTATAAACATTTGCTATATATTTGTTGGCTGGCTACATGAGTAAGCTTTTGTTGGAAATAAAAATATATGATGTAGTCACAAATGAACCACTGCTAGGAACCCGAAAGTCCACAGAGGGAATTCTTCCATGGTTAGTGAACACAATATTGTCTAGATGTCATTAGGACTCAGAAGAGTGTTGTTGTAGTATTTTCATTTGGCATCATTATTTTCTCTAACATTTTTTGCTTTCAAGAATACTAGGATATGTTAGGTATAGTGGCACACACTTGTAATCTAGCACTGAGAGAGGCCAAAGATGATAAATTGGAGTCTCATTTGGGCAATTTAGCAAGACCCTGTCTTAAAATAAAAAGTTAAAAATGGACTGAGGATATAGCTTAGTAGTAGAGTAGCCCTGGGTTTGATTTCCAGTTCTGTTAATGAATGAAAGAATAGCATAGGATAGGGTAGCATAGCATAACATAGTGTTGCGTGATATAGTCTGAATTTCAAAGATTGAAAAAAAGTTGTGTAAATTTTAGACCTGTATTAGAAATATAACCTAGTTTTGACTTTATTAATTCTTTTTTATGGAATGTATTGAATATTTCTTTTAAAGAAGAATTTAGAGTATCTGAGGCCAGCTTTCATTTTATGGGTATTCATAAACATTCTGGTCAAATGGGGACATTTGGCTCTGCTTTTAAATGTTTTCACACTGAATTCATATTGTTTTTTCCCTTTTGGAAGCCCCAGTGGATTCATTACAATATTGCAGCAACTTTATCACAGTAAAAGCTTTTGTATAAATTTCTTCAGCAGTATTACCACATTATAGTGAGGGTACATGGAACTATCTGGAGATAATTTGCTTATTTTTACCTATAACCAAAAAAAAAAAGTGAGTTTATGTCTTATAAAAGGAACACAGTTATGTGTGCTGATTAGTAGTTAAACAAAAGAAAATCTCTGATGACATTGTTTTGTAGTTAATTTCTTAAAGCTTTTTTTTGGCGGGGAGGAGACTAACGATAGCCAAATTATCTACACTATAACATTATGTATCATACACTACTAACTTTTCTACCTGTGATTAAGATCTCCAAATCATTAAAAATTATGTAAACCAAATACCATATTGTATTCAGCAAAAAATAATTCAATTTTTAGTAATTGCTATTTTAAAATTTCTTTTGTTTCTAAGTTTTTTGAGGACCTGACTCCTGAACGATTTGTTTAAAACAAAATTCGTGTTGTTTATAAAAGTATTTGAGCTTCTTTGCTGATTGAAATTAGCATGTTAATATAAAAATCTTATCTGCAATACTTAAACATTTTTCAAATTTTCTAGGAAAATGACTGTGAAATTTGCATATACCCTGTATATCCTTATTTGACTTTTATAATAAAGTGATATTTTGAGTGACCACTGTGTTGGTTAGCAGAGAATGAAAGTCCTTCATCACTATGGTCTTTGCAGTACTAACAGCTTACTCTGGAATAGCTACCTACACACTGCTGAACTATGCAGTTAGAAAAGCTTGTGTGAGGCAAGGGGTGAGTGGAAAAATGATTTTAGGGAAGCACTTGTTCTTTGGGAAGTGAGTCTTGAAAGTATTAGAACTGGGCAGAGGGCAGTCCAGCAGCCTCGGACACAGTCAGTTTATGGTGGGAACAGCACTGCAACTGACACATCTGAGAGCAGCAGCCTGGAGCCAAAGGGTATTAGACCTGAGTAGATAAATGAACTGTGGGGATAATGCAGCAGAAAACTTGAATGAGATTCACTGAAGTATGTATAGCATGGAAAAACAACTGAAAACTTTTTTATAGTCATTTATTGCTCAGTGATCTTTTCCTTCTGTTTAGTTTGGCAAGGGTTTTGACCCTCAGAGCAGTAGAGGAAGCGTTTGACACAGCCGATCTAATCTTTTCTCTAATAAACACTCCATCAACATAAGGGCTGGTAAAGCTGTGGAATGCAGCAAGCACTAGAAAATGTAACAGGTAGCAGAGGAGAGTGTGGCCTGGCTTTGAAGCACATTAGCCATACAGCCTATCATGTTGAGGGCTGGTTCAGGCAGACTGTTCTAGAACCTGCTGTGATGAGCTGTGTATCAGTGCTTCTTGGAACAAGGTCTGCAGACAACTTCTGACTTGTTATGATGTGACATTTTCTGGATTTGAACTGTAGGATTTATGGCAGTTGTTAAACTCTGTAATGAATACCTTTTCAGTGTTTCATGTGCTACAAGAACTGCCATTTAATTTAAAGGAGTGCATTTCTTTGTCATATCATTTGCATGTTTATGTTTAAGTTAGTGTTTTGTTACTGTTGTGTTGTATGGCCCTAATTCTTTAAAGTGGTTGGTTCACTGAAACGTAAAAGTAGTGATAGAAATAGTTACACAGATAAAAATAATGGTGTAAGAATAAATAGCCAACAGTAAATTATGACTATAAGATGGAAATCTGTATGTTCTGGGGCAGGTGAAACAACCAATGTTATGATCTCACACAGGAGCTAGCAAAGAAAAGTACAATTAGAAGTATCATGGTATATACCTGAAAACTGAATTGACTGTACTGTCTGTGCATTCATTGCTGACATCCAGTGTATTGTCATTGTGAGATTTTGTTAAAGTGGATGAGGCTTTCGAAGCTTTCTAGCCTTTTTTTTTTTCTCTTTTAAACAAAGCACAATGACATCTAGTAATATAATCTGACTTTTAAAATATGGATTACCTGTTCAGCCTTCCTGCTTGGTTTTCTATTGGGTTTTGAAAAAATGAATTTCTAGGAATCCACTGTGTATTCTGGATGTGTGACTTTGCATTTCAAATACTGTTCCTTATGTTGTGACTTTTCTTCCGGTTTTCCTGTTTTAGTGGCCTGGGCTACACAGTGAGTTCAAGGCTAGGCTGAACTACATTATGAGACCCTGTTGAAAAAAAAAAACTAGGTGTTTATGTATGTGTGTGTGTATTTATTGGTGCTAGGGATTAAACCCAGGGTCTTACTTATATCCTCAGCCCTTTTTAAATTTTTTATTTTGAGACAGGGTCACTAAGTTGCCTAAACTGGACTCAAAGTTGTGATTCTTGTACTTTTGCCTCCACTCCCAGAGTGCTGGATTACAGGCCTGCACTACACTGCTTGGCTAGGAACAGAAGTAATTTTAATGCAGTCAGATTTATCTGTTTTTTCCTTTCTGTCGTCTTTATAATAAATCTAGACATCCAGACAAATAAGTACTCCTGCCTTCTTTATCCTCCATAGTATATTGGCTATTCTTAGCACTTTGCATTATTATGTAAATGTAACAAACAGCTTTCAACTTTTTTTTGGTTTTATTTTGGTACTGGGGTTCAAACTCACAACCTTGTGCCTGCCAGGCAGGCGCTTAAGCCACTGAGCCAAACTCCCGGCCTTATTTTTTTCGAGCCAGGGTCGCACTATGTAGCTCAGGCCGGCCTTGCGCTCATGTTGTAACCCAAGCTGGCCTCTAACTCACAACGTTTCACCTACCTCAGCCTCCCAGTGCTGGGATTAAAGGCTTGTACCATCACACCTGGCTAACTTTCAACTATTGTAAAAATATAAAGAGTTTTCACTGAAATGCATTGAATTTGTAGGTCAATTTGAAGAGAAATATTATATTACATGACTATCTTCAATCCATATCCATGGCATATCATGTTTATTTGAGTTTTCTTAATTTTTCTCATTATTGCTTATTATTTTTCTCTGTAGAGGCTTTACCCTTACTGGTATTTGATTTTTCATTACTATAAGTGGTATCTTTAAATATTTTTTATTTTCTGCTGTATGTTGGTGGAATATAGAAATACAGTTGAATTTTGTATGTTGACCTTCTTATATAAAGAACTTGTTACATTCTCATTAATTCTTACATCTGTAGATATTCCTGGGTTCCCTGTGTATAATATCATGTCTGTAAATAATGAGAATTTCCCTGTTTTATTCTTATGCTTTTTCTTATTTTTATTGCTCTGTCCAGGATTTATAGTAAAATATTAAATACTGGAAATAATAAAGATCATTCATGTCTTCTTTTGGATCTCATAATTGCAACATTAGGTATATTGTTTACTGAAGTTTGCTGTAAATTTCTTATAAAATAGTTTGTCTTATTAAACAAGTTTCCTTCTTTTCCTAGCTCACTAATAGTTTTCATTCCTTAAGTGCTGGGTAGAATTTGCTGGAGAAACTTTCAGGAGTTTTCTTTATGGAAAAGTTCCTTTTAAAAATTGTGGTTTTAATATCTTTAGTAGTTAGAGTCCTATTCAATTATAGACTCATTCTGTAGTAATTTTGATATTTGTATTATTCAGAAATCTTTCTGCTTTATCTAAGTATTTTAAAAATTTAATGTAAAATTTCTTATTTCATAATGCTAAAAAACTTGTGGTAGTTTCCCTTTTTAGTCTTCTTTGTGTCTTTTATTTTTTTCTTGATCAGTTTTTGGTTTATTAATCATTTCAGGGAACCAGCATTTGACTTTTAAACTTCTCTATTGTACTTCCATTATGGTTGAGAGCTCAATGGCTCACAAATCCTCCATTGTTTGGAAGGTTACTGGATTAGGAGGGAATTACAGCTGATTTGTTGTGGGGAGCTAGGGTCTCCTCAGAAAACTTCAGTCACTGGGGTGTGACTGGAAGGGTGCTCTCTCTTCCTGGCTCCTCTGAGACTGCAGTCTGCTTTGAGGATGCCATGAGGGAAGCTATTCCTTTGCCATGCCCTCTGCCATGCATCCTACCTTGTAGCCAGCTGACTGTGGACTGAACTGTGAACCAAAATAAACTCCTGAAGTTGTGGGTGTTAGGTATTGTGTCTCAGTGCCAAGAAACTTAACTAAGACTACTTTGTTTTCCAGTTCCTTAATTTCTGTTCTTGTCTTTATTCTATTTTCTAGGTCCATTTTGCTGTTATATTTATCACTTCTTGAGATGGATAGTGGGTCAACTTTTGCCTTTCTATAAGCTGTTGTGGCTATACATTTTCTTATAGATTTTCCTTTAGCTGTGTTCTTCAAGTTTTTTTGTATTTTTATCATTATTTAAAATTTTTTTCTAATTTCCATTACGATATCTTCTTTTAGCCATGGATTGTTTGGGTAACCTTAATTCCCAAATTTGTGATTAACTCTTTGTTTCTTCTTTCGTTTACAGAGACTACAGTGTAAAAACAAATCTCAGAGTAGTTGTGTAGTTCCTGTATCTCTTTGTGAATTTCTGTTGTAATCCTATTTTTCAGTTTCCTAATTTAATTTTTATGTCTGTAGCATCTCTTACCATAAACATATGCATCTCTAAAACAGAATTACCCAACTCATAAAATGTACATGTGGACCAACTCTCAACTGCAAACATGTACTAATAAAAAAGAAAAGAAATTGTACATGTGACTCTAAGATGGCTGCTTTATCTTTAAATATATGTGTAGATATATCACAGATATGTTTAAATTGCTCACAAGAGATAACCATAAAATAGTTAACTATTTATTGAGCAATTATGATTGACTAATCACTGTGGTTTACACAGATTAGCAATAAGTAGTTGGTATTACCCTTGCTTCACTGATGAAGAACCTGAGCCTTACAGGTATTACATCATTCATATAGCTAGGAAGTAGAGTTGAGTTTCATATCCCAATCTGATCTGAAAACTTTCATTCTTAACATAGTATTATTGTGACCCTGGTATGTTAATTCTTTTCAAGAATTAATTAATGTAAATCCTTTAAAACATGGAATGCAATATGAACATTAAATTGTGCCAATATGAATTTCAGCCTTTTTGGTTTGTTAATTGAAACAAAGAAGCTAAATGTAGTCATAAACAACATTAAGTCTGTTGAGACACACATTCTTCTTCTTATATAGGTAATGGAGACTTAATTTTTTTAAGAAATCAAATGATAAATGTATAAGGAAGTAGAAAGTCCTGTAGGAGTCTGCTGTGCTGAGATAAGCCACTACTGACACTTTGAGGATCATTTTTCCTTATTTTTCTCTATATACATTTTTACTTGTGTATATAACTTTACCTACGTGGTATCTTAGCTTGCTATTTTACTTTAAACTGAATTTTATATTTTGAAATATAGAGAATGTAATACATTGTTTTATAATGTAAAACTTCCTAGTTACCAATGCAACTATCATTCATTTCTTTGTTTAATCTTAACAGGTCAAAGTAGGCAATGAAGTTGCTACTGGAACAGGACCCAATAAAAAGATAGCCAAAAAAAATGCTGCAGAAGCAATGCTGTTACAACTTGGCTATAAAGCATCTACTAGTCTTCAAGATCAACTCGATAAGGTGCGAACTAAATTTTACATATATGTATGGTTTCTATCAGATTGTTAAAAGTGATCGACAAATTCTGATCTTAAATGCCATTACAGTATATGTCACTTTTAACGTTTTTGAGGCAGTACTGTATATAAAATAGCTGTTCCAAGTACAAAATAACATCTACTAGTTGGTTGTTTTTTGCTAGTCATTTTGTCTGTACATTACCTTAATTTGTGTCTTTTAGGAACAGGTTTTTAGCTTTATTTTTGGAATATAGCTGAACACTGGAAATAAAAATGTTGACTTATTCCATTAGGGCAGGAACTACATTAGACACTCTATGAACTAATTTTTTATTTAAATTTAAAGGTAAGCTCAGAGAATATTTGTTTTCTGCAAAGACTTGTGTTCATGGCCCTCTATTTCTTCTGCAGCAGTTAATGACATCGTTAACACCTAACTTTGTTGCAAGTGAAGCAGAGAACCCTGAATTTAGGACTTGATAGATAACTTGGCAAGAATTGGCTTCATTTTATTTTGTATTATATTATCATTTTGTTATCTGTGTATATATAGAAATTATTTCTATGAAACACTGTATTTGTATGAAAATCCATAATAAAACAAGCTTAATAATTACCTTTATCAAAAGTAATACATTTTTGACCAGGCCTTTCTCATGTAAAGATTCTGCTTCAGTAGTATAGTTTCTATGAGAACTCATTTCTGAAGTTTAGAGTAAGAAACAGTCTTCTAGTTAAAAAAATTAGCTATACTATTTGAGGCAGCTGTGATTCTCTTGAATGATTAAAAAATCATTTGTCTGTGTAGCATTGCTAGAGATTTCACTTGTTTTTGTAGCCTGGCTAGTCAACACATTTTCATCTTTTAAAAGTGTTTGTAATATGAAACCTAACATATATTTAAGTTTCTGTAGATCTTATATTGTGTATATGCTGTTTTAACACTTTTTTGTACTTTTAATCATACTTTGTAAAGACACTCACGATAGAGGACTTTGAGAACTGTCTCCGAAAGTGGCAGTGATGGGATAAGTGTGTTGGAGTGAGGGAGCTTACTGGCAACGTGTCTTTTACTATAATAAATTTTTTAAAAATGAGATTCACTGTGTATTTCAATCATACCTCAAACTCGGGTGGATACAGGAGGAAGAAGGATCATAGTGAAGGAATAGAGAATAATTTTAAGTACTGTGCAAGCCGGTAGTTACATGCTACAGAGAGATGAAATGCAAGAAGGAATTAAATATATTGATTTGTCTATCAAGATCTTTGGTATGTGTGGCAAAGGCAATTTTTAAAAAATGTACAGAAACAATTTTTAAAGTTTTAAAAAAAAGTTAAGACACATTTATGGTTAAAAGAATTCAGAGTATAAAGAGTGAAAAAAAATCTCAATTTTTCATAATCTAAAGGGCATCTGTCACAGTGAGTTAATATTTGTATAGCATTTAGAATAATGTTTGAAAGAGAGTAAATATTTCATAAGGATTTGATAAGTAAAAATAAAATAAATATCCTTGCAGAGCCATTCTATGCTTATACACTAGTATTCCCCACTTTTAAAAAATTCACATTTATTGATAACGCAGTTCAGTGAAATTTTTAAAGTTTTTTTTTGTTTGTTTGTTTGTTTTTTTAAGACAGGGTCTCACTTTGTAGTCCAGGCTGATCTTGAACTCACTGTGTAGTCCAGACTAGCCTCAAATTTGTGGCAGTTCTGGCTTAACCTATCGAGTACTGGGTACAGGTGTATACCAGCACGCCTGGCATTTCAATGAATTCTGTCAAACATATATGCTTACCAATTAATCACTACCACAATTAAGATTTATAGCATTTTTGTTATCCCCAAAAGTTTCAAAGTGGTCTTTTGTAAGTTTTATATGATCCCTTGCCTTAATCTCCTGGCAAGCATTGATCTGTTTTCTATTCTTTTTTGTCTTTTTGAGAATATCATACAAATTAAATCACACCTTACATAGTTGTGTGTATATAGGGTATCTGACTTCCTATTGCTTGGTAAAATACTTTTGAGAGTCATTCACTTTGTAGCATTTGTCGTTAGCTTGGTTTTTTTTTTTTTTTTTAAGAGAGCAAAACAAAACAAAAGAAAACAAATCACAACAAATCAGATCAGAACAATGCAAGCAGCACAGGACTCCAAAACAAGACAATAGGAAATCAACAGTGGCCAGCACAATGTCTCCTGCTCTCTTTGAAATATTTGTCCATACCTTCACATGCAATAAATTCAAACAAAACGAAATAGTATAAAACCAGTCAAAACAAAAGAGTGAAAGCATTATGGGCCTTCGCAACCAGACAATAGGAAATCAACAGTAGCTACCCTAATGTCTCTTGTTTTCTTCAAAATAGTTGTCCATGTCTTCACACATATTGAAATCAAATAATAGAAAACAGATTAAAACCAATCAATACAAAGAATAAAGTGTTCTTGGACTTCAGAACAAGGTGATACGAAATCAGCAATGTCTATCCTAATGTCACACATAATAAAATCAATTCTTATAATTCTTTAGGAAAAGTGTTAGGCATTTATAAGCCTATACATGTATATCTATCCTTTCTGTATTAGAGGGAAAAATAAAACAAAGCAAAGTACAAGAAAAACAAGAAACAAAAGAGACAAATAAATAACAGTAATAATAGAGGTTTCTACAACAAGGTGGTAGGAACATAATAAAGATTTTTATTTTGCATAGTTATCTTCAAAACAGTTACTCAGATTACCAGATACAGACTTGCAAAATTGATCTAATCCTATGAATGTTAACTGTTTTGTTCCAAGAACTAATAGATTCAGTAGTACAAACATTCCTAGTTTGGTGTTTTTAATTGTCTTAATCTTTAACCAGCATTTAGGTTGTTCACATTTTGAGGCTATTAAAAATAATAGTGCTCACAAACATTAATGTAATGGTTTTTATTTGCATATTCCTTGTTGTATTCTGTATGTATGTATTTGTGTAATAAGTGCATTTTTAGTGAGTGCATAAGAAATTATTAAGCTGTTTTCCAGAGAGCCTCTACCACTTTGCATTCCTACAAGCAGTTTTAGATAGTTCTACTTCTGGATTTTGGTGTTGTCAGTTTTGATTGATGTGGTCATGTTGTCTCTTTGTATTTTAATATGCATTTCTCTAATAATTAATAATGTTGAGTATCTTATCATGTGTTTGTTTCTTCCTTGAAATTTACAAGATTGGCTGGTTTGCTTTCTTTTCAGGTTGTAAGAGTTTTTATGTATTTTGGATATAAGTCATGTTTTCAGATACATGTTTCACAATATATTCTTCCCTTGAGTGACTTTTCTTTTTATTTTGTAATAATGTTGTTTGAAGAACAAGTGTTTATTTTTTGGGGTGCTGGAGATTAAACTCAGGGCCATGTGCCTGCTGAGCAAGTACTTGAGCACTGAGCCATATCCTGTCTCTTAAAATGTTTAATTTTGATGACATTTGTCTTATCAAAATTTTCTTTTATAATTTGTACTGTTTAGATCTTATCTAAGGAAATTTTGTTTACTCTAAAGTGGCAGTAATTCTCTGCTTGTTTCTAGAAGTTTTTAGTTTTAGGTTTTACATTTAAACCTGTCATGTTCATCCACCCATCCATCTTTCTTTCTGTCTGTGCTGTGGATTGAACGCAGGGCCATGCATGTTAGGCATGTGCTGTACCCCTGAGTGTACTCATAGCCCATGTTTTATGTAATTTTTGAACACAGGTGCTAGATTAAGATTGAAGCTACTTCCCTCCCTTCCTTTTTCCATTCCTTTATTCTTCTCTTCCTTTCTTTTTTTTTTTTTTTTAACATTTGGCTGTTTAGCTGTTCTAGAATCATTTGAAAGATTAATGCTTTCTCTATTAAATTTCTGTAGTACTTTTGTTGAAAAGTCAATTGACCACATATTTTGAGGTCTGTTTTTTGATTTTTGACTTTGTTCTATTAATCTGTATTTCCTTCCTTAAACTGTCACAACTTTTTACTGATTATGGCTTTTTTTAGTAAGGGTTGAAATCAGGTAAAGTGAAAACTCCATCTTTGTTCTGCTTCTTCAAGTATGTTTTGGCTGCTCTAGAGACTTCGTGTTTCCATGAATATATTAGAAGTTTTCTACCAAAAGAAAGCAAAAAATTGGTTGGAATTTTTTTTGGGATCATGTTGATCTCATCTGTATAGAGCAGTTTTGTGTGAATTGATCTCTTCAGGATATTGAGTCTTTGTTGTAGTCAGGGGTTACAGGGAGAACAACTACATACAGGACACAGGGTTTGTAATACTGTTTTATAATAATCACCCAAAGTTAAACACGAGACGGTGCAGAATATCTGTCCACAACACTAAGACCCAGGATAGCCGAGGGCCTGGATCCCACAGCAATATCATGCAAGAGTCCCACTAGAGACCCGAATGCATGACAGTGCCTCCCACAGTACCAACTGGGAAC
>RJWM01014308.1:19130-50970 GCA_004363535.1 Dasyprocta punctata
AACCTAAGAGCCCCCAATAAGGGCTCACGCCAGTTTATTTACGGTTCTGTGCTGGGAAGGCCACAGGTCAGCGGTGGAACCAGAAAGTCTATGCCAGCAGGGTGAAGGAGCTGTGCAGTGGGTTGAGGGTTCTACGTAGGAGCCGAGAAGTCACGCTCAAAAGAAGAAGCGGGGCTGCCCTGAAGAGCACCACAGCCATACAGCCATCCCCAACGGCGACGAGGTCCCGCGCTCCTCTGACGATGGAGAACAGTTGAGCACAGGTCAGGAAGCCCAGCGTGACCAGGTTCTCCAGCACATAACCTCCCCTCCGGAGCCAGGAAGCGATGCACAGTGTGAGGAGCAGAGCTCCCGCAACATGAACCACAGCCAGTCTCACCAATGAGGTCCCGAGCTCCTCCGACGATAATGGCCGAATCCACATTGGAGAAGCCAGCGTGACAAGCACCTCCAGGAGAACCAGCGGCTCCAACAGCAACTCTTGGAAGAACCCACAACGCCTGACTCTTCTTCTTCACGTCCCTATTTATGCTGGTAACTTTCTTCAGGTGGAGCATCTTTAACTCAACACCAGCTGAATTAATTCAACTGGTGCCAAGTTGACCACCAGTTTGTAATCCATAACAGTCTTCTTATTTAAAAAGTCTTATTTCTCCATGTGTTTAGATTTTTGAAAATGTATCATTCTAAATATTTTTCAAAGAAATAGCTTATATGTTTTTGTGTTTATCCTTAAATATTTATTTTTTGATGCTGTTGTTAATGGAATGGGTTTTTAATTCCAGTATTTAATTTTTTGTTGCTACTATATAAACACTTGATTTTATATATTGACTTTGTATTCTATAACCTTTGTAAATTGAATTATCAGAGTAGTTTTTTTTTATAAACTTGTAATTTTCTACATCTGTGATCATGTTTTGTGTAAATAAAGCTTTATTTCTTCTTTCCTAATCTATGTAGCACTATTTATAAACAATTAGGACATTTAGACCTGGATCACAAACCACTTTGCTCTTTGTAAGCTTTTTGCTGGCTTTTCTGCAGCATGGATTTCAGCCACTCACATCTGCTAAGCTGTCTTCTGCATATTCATCTCCTGTCCAGGTTCTACACTTCAGTTAATGTATCTCTTCTGCTCTTTTCTCTTTTCATGTTCTGTGTGTATGTGTTTGTGTATTTATGGCTTTTTGCATTACCAATTTATAGATGTTTTGGGAAAGACAAGAGATCACTTTTGTGATCAATTTGACATGTTTAAACTGAAACCTAACAAAAGCAATTTTATTAGAGTGTTGGGGTAGAAATCACAGAGCAGTACCCTTGAGGTTCAGTTGAAGGTGAAAAATTAGCACAGGGACTGTAACTAATACTTATCTTCAGTCATCAGTAGGAGAGGGATTAATAAAGGAGGAATGAAATGATAAATTTATTATTCCCAACCTGAATGTTCTCTTAAGGGCCTTTGAGTGGACATCTTTCTTATCAGCTTGCTCTTCCCGGCTCTAAAATGATTTGTTCCTCCCTATCTATACTTTGCTCAAGTGTACAGACTTCCACAGTCAGCTTTCCTCTCATTCTGTGATCTTGTCTTGTACTTCACAGAAAACATAGAAAGAAGAGCCTCCTTAGGCCTCTCCTCAGCGTATTTTGCATCTGTGAACATTTGTTCTTGTATCCTTTTATGATGAGGGAGCTATCTTCAGCCTACTAAATCTGGCCCATTTTTATTCATGAGAAATGGCTAGGCACTGTAAGGAACATATTAGAGAGGACTATATCATTTTGGGGTTAGAATCTACAAATTTTAAATTATATCAATTTGTATTATAAGTTTGGACAGCTGTGGGAATCTTGGATGCAGAAGCAAACAGGACGCATTGATTGGCCTACAGTTTGAGATTTGCAGGATGGGTCTAGAGAAGAACAAAGGAATAAGTAGTTGAGAACTGGAAGAAAATGTTTGATGTGAATCCAAGTAAGTCAGATAAGAAAATAAGCTGTAAGTAGTGTGATAGACTGGGAAAAGCAAATGCTTTGAATGACTTAATGAAATTCAGTTAGAAAAAGTGTTTACAGAAATAAAGTGATTCAGATACAAAATGGAAGAAATACAGACAATAAGGTTTGGGAGGTGAACTGCCTGCTGAGTTTCCTTTTTTCAGGAGATATATTATTGTTAACAATTGCTTTGACCTTGTACGTACTGACCCCTTTCCCCAGAGTCGCCTAATAATAGTGAGCTCTGAATGGGTGAGAAGTTTGGACTTTAGGCATAGCTTTCAGATGGGAATCATGGTATCTACTGGTTAAATTTCATAGTCACTAAGATCTTTTTGAAAATGAAAAGGGAAGAAGAAATTAGTATTTTGAATAAAATAGATTTTGATTCACTCCTTAGAAGTGGAAATCCCCTTGGTTAGAAAGGCGAGAATCTGTGACCAATTGTGAAACTGCCCTGAGGTTCCTGAAGCACAAATACTTCTCTAGGAACCAATGCAGGTCGCAGCAGATTGATAGGCAGAAGGTGTTTTGTTTGTATCAGTAAAATTGAAGGGAAGGAAGGAATGAAAAACAAAATTTGAATATATTTTATTTCTTTCTGATCACCTGGTTTTCACACCAATAACTATTTTAGCTGCTTTTTAACATCTATTGAAGTATCTTTGTCTGTTAGGTTTTCTTTCTTTCATTTATTCTTTGATGTAGTCCTTTCCATCATAACTGTTGTTGAGCATTGTTCTTGCTAAGTCCAAATTCTGTTTACCATCACAGTGTTTTTCTTTCCTTTCTTAGATCCAGCATATACTTCATTCATACTTTTCCTGCTCATTTTTTTCTTTTTACTAACTCTTCAGTCAGAAAGATGCAGAGAGACATCACATCCCTTCTGCATGTTAGCTGTGTGACCTCAGGCTAATTGCTGAACCTCTCATTTTGGTTTGATTTTCTGTAAAGCTGAATGTTAGTATCATTTATCTTACCAGATTTTGTGAGACTGATAAAAAAGATTCTAACCATGTAAAAACACTTAGCACACTACCAAACATTCTTTAAATCTGGTATTTACTATTCCTGCTAGCCAGTTTATCTCTCCTGTGAGTGATGCCTGTTAGCGTTTTGTAGACAGAGGTTACAACAATGACCTCTCAGGTGGCAAATGTGATAGGAATTATTTTAAGTAGATAAAAAAAGATCATTAAAGGAAGAAGATGCTCACTGATTCATATGAAACTACTGGTTATTTCTAAGATACTATCACCTGATTTTTCAGGATTCTTTATTTTCTTTTTTGCTTCTGTTCTGCTACCCTATCTTTCCTGGATAACTTTCAGATGTATGATAAATTAGAGTGATAAAGATATTTTGAAAAAGGAATGTTGGTAAACTGTTTACTAGAATTGTATCTTTTGTTGATATTTATCATAGGACTTTTCCAGAATGGTTGTGGTAACATTTCTGTTATGATTCTCACTTTAGTACTTGCGATTATTATTATTCTTTACTGTTTGAATAAAAAGTATTTTTTAATCCTAGATAGAGCCCATTTTATATATAGTATGTTGAATATGAGCCTTTCTTCATGCCTTAAATTGTAAATTTAAATGAGCAGATAAAAGTAGAAGGAGAAATAGGTACAAATGTAGAAAAGGAATAGATGATACTGTTCACGTTAGTAACTTTTATAGCTATCATTCCTGTGTGAGAGTTGGAGAGACTACAAAGAACAACTGTATGATAGATTGTTGCCTTGCTTACCTGCTCAGTCAACATTTTTTAAAACAATAATAAACTGTTTCCCTGGATTTAAACAATTGATTTATTCTTTTTTAGACAGGGGAAAACAAAGGATGGAGTGGTCCAAAGGCTGGGTTTCCTGAACCAACCAATAACAGTAAGTTCTTATTTTGTGTTACTTGCGTTTAATATTCATTATTGGTACTGATTGAGATCGCTGTGTATTTGTATCCTTAAAATGGGTAAGCCATTATAGACGTATTGTTTAATACATATATAGTGATGACATTTTTTGTTGTTTTTATTGAAATAACATTCTTTAAAAAAAAGAAGTAATTATCTGAAAATCAGTTAGCTCTCAAATCCACTGTTTTCAGCTATTTTTTTAATGTACAGGTAAATATGTATCTATGTATACATGCATGTATGTGGTACTAGAGATTGAATCTAAGGCATTCATATTCAACTGTAATCCCAAACACTTTAAAAAATCGTTTTTGAAATTTTGAGACAGGGTCTTGCTTAGTTTCTAAGTTGCCAAGGTTAGGCTCAAACTTACTGTCCTCTCTCAGCATCCCAGAGTGCTGGGATTACAAGCATGCATTACCATGGCTGGCACAGATTTTTATGTAATTGTAATACTGAAATATTTTTATTCTGTTACATTCACCTAACATTGCTATAAGCATCTTTCACATTTTGCTGAATCATTAGAATTGTATTTTATTGAAGTCACTAAGTATAAAAAATATAAATATAAAATTATACGTGTTCTACACAGTATTGTCAGACATTTATAAACCAGTGTCATTTCTTTTTTCAAATGTTTACGAATAAGCTGTTTTTTTTAAAGCAAAACTGAAAAAAGGATAGTAGTAGTACAGAATTTAAAAAAAAAATAAGAAATCAGCAGATATGAATAAGCTTTTGCATTAGACAGATATTTTTCTTTAACACTCCCCCAAAGCATGAAGCATCGTTTTTCACTGAAGTGACCATTTTACTGTAAATCAATCAATCAAAGCATTTGAGCAGTGAAAATACCCAATCTATGTAACTTCTAACCTTCTTTCTCTTTGTTATATCCTCTCATGCTGAAAAGGCTTAAATCTGCAAATTGGCAGTTCATTTCTTGATGTATTTATAGTGAAATTAGTAACAGTTCTTATCAAAGCATGCTGATAAGAGTGGAGTGGTTGGGTAATCAAAACTAACTCTTGAGAAGAATATTTCAGTGAGGTCATTGACTCTCGTATTATTTTTTGGAGTAGTTTAAATTAATGTGCCAGTGAACCTATGGACTGTATGCATAAGCATGATAACATGATGGGCTCATTAAGCACATAGCCCAGGGAAAAATGGAGCCATTTCAGCCTTCTTAAGTGTTTTTATTTAATTCCTTTGATGTTCAGCTATATTGGTTTATAATTACTTGGTAAGGAAATCAAAGAAACATTAAATTGATTACAGTTTTATATAAAATACCAGTGCATGTTCTTAGTAAACTTGTAATGAATGAAGGCTTCCTTTTATGTCTCCTTCCCCCTTCTTGGGTAAAGATGATATAATTCCATATAGAGTTGCCAGAAATTTCATTCTTACACTTTTTATCTGTACTTTTTTTGCATGCACATTATGACCAAAGAATATTTATTCTTAGTTACACTTTTACAGTATAATTATTTTGAAGAATGCGAACATTACATATTTGAATATAGAGGTGATGTAGTAATTAACTTGCCAGTTTTAATATGAACTCACATTATACACAACTTGCAAGCTATATATATATATATATATATATATATATATATATATATATATTTATTTATTTATTTATTTTTTTTTTTTGTCTTTTTGAGACAGGGTCTTGCTGTGCAGTTCAGACTGGTCTTGAACTCACTTTGTAGCCCAGGCTGGTCTCGAACTTGCAGTGATCCTCCTGCTCAGCCTCCTGAGTGCTGGGATTACAAGAAGCAAGTTGTATATATTAAACAGTGATATTTTGGCTTTCAGCATTATGTGGTTGTTTGATTTTTTTTTTTTTAACTTCCTAAGAGATATTGGAACTGCTTTCCAAGTATGGAAAGGAATATCACAAGACCAGTGAGTTTAAGTGATCATCCCACCTCTTGAGAATAGTAACTGTTTCACTCCCCAAGGGCTGGCTCTCCCCAGTGAAGCCCCAGATCCTCCTAGAGCCAACTCAAAGCTACTTAAATACATTAGGGAAAAGTTGGTTTCTGTTAGAAATTGACCACTTAGGTGGTGAATCAATTACATGAAAATTAATCTAAATTTATATATTATGATAACATTTAGGTAAATTCTCTTGTACTTAGTTGGTTCCTTAAGTTCAAAATTTTGCTCTGTTTCTGTCCTGTGCAGAATACTCATGTTAGCATTTTGCAGACAGTTTGGAGCAGGGATGTCTGGAATGCCACATATCAGAAAAGACAAGTATTTGAGGTTGCTGGTGTGAGCTGCCTCACTGGATGTTGTCTGACCTTTAACAAGTTATTTTATATTGTATTACTCAGTGTGCTCTATTAAGAGTTATGCATACCCATGTATAATGTTGAGACTCATTAATTATGCAACTACTGCATCTTTGGAAAGTAGTTACTTTGTGTCATTGTGAAGTGAGTCTTCATTATTATTGTTTTTTTTTTTTTTTTTTGGTCATACTCTACTTTAAAATTGTAATTTTGAGGATCAATTTCTGACCAGTCATTATTTGGGTAAATAATACAAAATTAATTTGGAACATAATGTGCAAAAAATTAAAAGAAGGAAATGCAGAATTGGGAAGGGTGAAAAAGGGTATTTTAAAAATTTTGCTTTATTTTGTTTATTTTTGGTTTTTTGAGACTAGGTTTTGCTGTGTAATTCAGACTGGCCATGGACTTGCAGCAGTCGTCTTGCCTCAGCCTCGCAAGAGCTGGGTTTACAGGCATGCACCACCATCTGGAATGGTTATCACCCAGCTATGTGTAGACAAAAAATATGAATGTATATGTGCATTTAATTTTTGAAGTGGAAGGTTTTTTTTTTAAAGATTACAGTAATAAGAAACTTCTAAAAATTACAACTAAAAAGCAGGTTAAATGGTTTTACAAGTGATTATGATTACATGAACTGGTTTCTCAATTTATTTTCTTGGCTTGATTGCCTGCAGCTTTAAAATATGGACCTAATTTTTGTATACTTCTCAGGCTTTCTCCATTTTACTGAAATGCGTCAGAAGGTAGACTATTCTACGTGTTTCTATCCTTTGAACTATTGTTGTAATTATGTTGAAGTACAAAAGCATGTAGTTCTGTAATGTGAAGTTTGTGTTAAATTTAGCGTAGGGCAATTTTATGTTTGGCATAGACATAAAAAGCTAGCTTTTTACAGATGACTGACTACAAGTTTTTAAAAAGATCATGCATTTTAAAGATCTACTGACAGCTCATGGAAAACTTTGTAAAATATTTAGATACAGTTCAATTGATACCTTTTGTATTCATATTCCATGTTTCTTGTTAATACAGGGTTTTACTTAAAAGCAGGTTCATTGTTTCTTAAAGGTGGACTCTAACTTAATTCGAAATTGGACTAAATTCAAAGGTATTCACTGACATGTGCCAAATCCACCCACTAAAAGATTATTTGGAGGCGTTTTCTCACATAAATATTTTTCCATTAACCTTTTAAAAAGTTTTATTTAGTCACTGTGAAATATGCTGGCTCTTCTAGGTTTATTAGAGACAAACCAAAGACAAAAATTTGGTGGACAGGTTAAAGTTCTCATTGACTTTTTAGGATCTTAGTTGACTTACCAAATTCTTTATCTCATTTCTGCTACATGTGTTATTAGCACTGTACATCCTGAAATCAGGTACTGCATCGTCCCAGAGAGATAGCTTTGGATAGATGGCCTGTTTGTTATCCACAGTGCTGTATGATTAATTGATTGATTACTTTTGGAGATAGTCTTGCTATGTAGTGCAGGCTGGCTTTGAATTCATTATGTAGTCCAGGTTGATCTCGAACTCTCAAAGAATCCTCCTCCCTCAACCTCTCAATTGTTAGAATTACAGGCATGTGCCACTACAGCAGGGGTATTCTGTGTCTAGAACCTATACTTTTCTTTCTTTTGCTCAAGTGGTGAAGTTGTACTTTCAGGATAACAGATCAGTGTTCCCTGAACAAATTCCTTCGAGGGTTCCCATAGCAGAAACCACTTTGTGATGTACTATTTTACAATTAAAATAGTTGGAGCTATGTGAGTTTATATACAAAGCTGAGTAATTTAACTTACCGATTTATTTAGACATAAATACTATCTGAAATAGAAACGTGTAACTGATCTATGAGTGATCTTACTTAGAAAGATTGGTGAATTGTGTTGGGGAACACAGTACTGTCCATCTGAGACAGGTGATAAAAGCACTGTTCCTGCCATAAGCACAGGAAGAAATAACCAGATGTTCCAGAAAGGTCCTCTCCATTTAGTTTGGTGATTGCATTGGACCTACCTAAGTAGTAAGAAACAGTAGACTTTTTTTTTTAAAAAGGCACTCTACCAAGGATTCTTGTTTTCTTGCCCACTGAATCTAAGAAAGTAGATGCAGTATTAAGCTTGCTGACAGTAGAGTCTGTCTTTAAAGGTTGATTCATTTAAAGGAAGATTTTGAAAATAGTCTTTAATCATATTTACACAGAAAACAATTTTCCAGAAATAATCTCAGGAAAGATTTAATGAATGTAAATTTTCATGATTTAAAAAAATTTGCTTGACTCACATTTTATATACATAAAAAGATATCAGATGAGTGATTTTTTTAAGGAAACTATGAGCAATTTAGGGATACATTTATTGTATTATGGAAGTGTTTTTAAGTATAAGAGCAAAGGATGAAATCATAAAGAAAAAAGTGATGAATTTAGCTAAGTAAAGCTAAAATTGACTTTAGAGAACAGCATAAAAAGATAAAAAGAGAAGTGGACAAGAGAGACTGAAGCAGAAGGATTAGAAGTTTGAGTGACTAGCAACCATTAGGGAGACCCTTCCTCAAAATTAAGAAAAGAAAATGACAAATGCCAAGTGGAAAACATGGATAGCACTACTAATGTAGATATACACAAAATATGCATATAAATTAGGTGAAGAAAAAAAAGCAATCACTTTCAAAGAAAAATGACCAAAGTTCTTAAGAAAAAATACAGAAAATAAATAATGAAACATTCCTCAGCCTCAGAGAAAGAATAAAAATAAATGCTATGCAATTTCTTTCTGAATATGCCATGGATTTAAAAATAGTAATTTTACCTGTTGGGGAAACAGACCTTGCACTGATAAAACTGTGAATTAGTCTTACCTTTCTGAGGGAAATAAACCTAAATGTATGAAGCTTAGGTGCGTTTCTTTCTAAAGCTTAATGAAGATACAAAAAAATAGAATAGTTTGTCATTAAATAAAATTTTTTTTTAAAAAATGAAAAAAGAATAAAAAGTGTGATACAGAATTTCAAAACAAAATAATAGATTAACAATGGTAAATATATTGCATACTGTTATTTTCAAAAGCCAACTTTACCAAAATTACTTGTTTTATAGGCCAAAAAAATCAGTATATTTAAGTCACTCACTGTATGGGATATGCTATGTTCCCCCCAAGTCCTCACATACTTTTGATGGGGCTAAGTCTGATGCTTGTGATCAGTTTGTTGTCTAGCACCAGGATTAATGACGTGACTGCTACACCCACCCAGGGGTGGAGCTGAGATACAATGCAAGGGAAGGCGGATCTTCCTCTTGTTCGCTTCCTGTTCCGCCTCTCTCTCTCTTGCCATCGTGCCTTGTGGCTTGCAGCTGCCATGAAAGGCAGGTCCGCCATGCCACGCTATCTTGGAGCCAACTAATGGACTGAAACTCCCAAGAAACTGTAAGAATAAACCTTTCCTTCCCTAACTTTGGGCGTCAGGTATTTTGTCTCGGCAAGAGCGAAAAGTAACTAAGACACTCACAGATACAAAGTTTGGCCTGAAATGCACAAATTGGGTTTGGACATAAGTAATATGTATTAGACAGCTTAAGAAACAGACTTAGAGATATGGATTCAACCTAAATATCCACCAACAGATGAATAAATAATGTTATACCTATACACTATGGAATACTATTGCACCATAAAAATGAAATTTTGTCATTTGTAGTAAAATGGATTTAACTGGAAGGCATTGTATTGAGTGATAGAAATGAGGCACAGAAAGACAAATAGAAATGTTGTCACATGTATATAAGGCAAAAAAAGATAAACTTCAGTGTTAAGAGAACCACAGCTCACTGATTCACTTTACTTTTATCTCTGAACTTAGTGATAAATACTTAAGCCACTGAGGAAAATACCTTAATACTTCATATGTGCAAAGTAGGCAATTGATAGTGTCAGTTTCATATTTTCTATTAAAAATTTTAGCTTACAAATCCAATGGTATAGATTTTCAAATTTGTAAGAACAAAGTTTTTTTTTAACTTGCTCTAGTTGTGATTTACAGAATAAAATCAAGAGAGCAGTTTTTCTTTGCTTTTCTTTTTTTTTTTTTAAGTCGATTATAAAGAAATGGGAATAGAAAAATGGTTACCAGAACCAAGGAAAGGAATAGGGAAGGCAGAGATGAAGAGAGGGTGGTTGACAGGTATGCTGCTAAAGTTGAATAAGAGGAATAATTCCTAATTTCAGCAATATAATGGGATAATTGTGGTTGACAGTAATAATTGACTGTTTCAAAATAACAACTAATAAAAATAATTTTCAATGTTTCCAAAAAAGAAATGATAGTCTCAGGTGATGGGTATGTGATATACCAGTTAACTCTGATGTGATCATTATACACTGTAAACAGATATTAAAACACGACACTGTACCCTATAAATATGTGCAATTACTAGATGTCAGTTAAAAGTAAGAATAGGATTTTAAAAAGAATATATTGTACTTTTAACTTTGGTAGATGTTGCCAGATTAACCTTAGTAGACACTTAACAATTTAAATTTTTATCAACAATGTATGTATCAAATTCCTATTTTGCTACAGCCACAGTGTGCTTCTGGATTTTTGCCAATCTGATAGCTAAAATAGAATATTCCGCACACTCTAGTTTTATTTTCCATGTCTCCTATTAAGAATGAGACAGCATATTTTTTGTATATTTATGAGCCATTTGTGTACTTTTTCTGTCAATGAGATGGTGATCTCCATTGCCCATTTTAAAATTAGATCACTTTTTTTTTTTTTTTTAAAAACGCGGTAGGATGGTTTGTGTCTATTTGCCTTTGTAATATGACTTGCAGATTTTTAAAAATTTTCTTTTGATGGAATTTCCTTTTAAAGTTTGACTTTTTAATGATCTTTTAAAATTTTTTGTTTTATAACATTTGTAATCTTCACATAATTAATAATGCCTTCTCTAGTATGATACTGTAAGAATTCTTTTAAATTGTCTCCTGAGGGCTGGGGATTTAGCTCAGTGGCTCAAGCACCTTCCTGGCAAGCTGGAGGTCATGAGTTTGATCCCTGCTCCCCGCCTGGCTGCCCGCCGCCCGCCCCAAATTGTCTTCTGGAACTTTTATAGTAGTGTCTTTTTTTTTTTTTTTTAAAGACAGGGTCTCACTATGCCAGTAGTGTCATTTCTTAAAAATCTCTAAATCTGGTTGATTCAGGATTTACACTGAAGGAATGGATCGAATTTTATTTCCTACTGCTTTGACACTTCACTTTTACTGTGTACTAAGATCCTATATGAATTTGGCTTTATTCTGGACTTTCTGTTGTTTTTGTTCATCTGACTATTTATGCATCAGATCTTGCCCTTGAGTTTTCATTATATTTTAACATGAGTTGAAGAGACCATTGTAAGGTGTCTTTGTTTCAACAAATTGTGAATGAAGGTATGCTTGGTCTTCTTGTTGCATTTTATTCTTACACACACTACTCAGAGTACCTGTAATTAAAAAGATCAAAATCCCCTTGACACCAGAAATAAGAGGTATGAGAAGTCTAGACTTTGACTAGAAAGCGCTAAGAGAAGCAACAGGAAACTGTGACTGATTACGATTAAGGTTCAGGAAGGCAGTGGGGGCAGTGTTCTCACTACATCTTTGTATTCAAAGTACATGATTTCTTTAATTTACTAAAGTGTTTGTTGGCTACTTTGTACCCTTTTTGGTATCATTCGTGATTTATATTGTTTTTTAAAGTCGAAATTGCTTCTTGAAAAGCTTAGCCACCTAGAAAATAAATGTGGGTAATCACCAGCACCCCAACCTCTAATGCGGGAAAAAAGAGAAAGTTTTAAAACATGGAATAAGTGTTATTTGAGTAAAATTGTTGGTTTTTATAGTAAAAATCATAGAGCATGGCGCTTAGTATTTGAGAAAATTAAAGAAATACAATGTTTTTACACCCCCCGCTGCCATATTGGTGCTCCTCTGAGTAGTTTATAAGTGTTTAACAATTAGCTCTTCCCAAGTTTGTTTAAAACAGAATCTTAGGGATGTTAATATCATCTAAATCTGTAATTTTCAGTGTGGTGTTGGTGGATTCAGTATAATAATGGGTACATTATTGGTATTTCAACAACCTAATGGAAATAATGCATTTATTCTTAGTAGATTGCTTTGCTTTGGTTAGAATTGTATCTGAATTCATATCTCAGGATGCTCTGAATTTTAGATTGGCAGTCTTCGGAAGATGGTTTATTATAACTTAATAAATGCAGTCTGTTGGGAAGACAGATCCTTGAAACATATTATAGATAGAAGAAAAACAATATGCAGAGTCTTAAGTATGAAAAGATTGGAGAATGTCTGGCTTTCAAACAGGAAAATTGAGGCTCAGGTGATTTTGTAATTTATCTGAAGACAGTTGCAAGGTAGTAGACTTGAAATCATGTCTTCTGGTTCCAAAGTCTGTGTATTTGCCACAAGGTAACAGATATTTCTAGATATACTACTAGCTGGTAGTCAAGGAACAAAACATTTTTAAGAAATTACATTAAAATTGGGTATGCATGTTTTGAAAGCTGTTTTATATGTCATATATCAGAACCATTCATATTCTCCTTCCTTCCCTCCCTCCCTCCCTCCCTCCCTCCCTATCTCTCTTCCTCCCTCCCTGTCTCTTTCTCTTTCTCTTTTCTCTTTCTCTTTCTCTCCCTCCCTTCTTCCCTCCCTCACTCTCTATCTCCACTTAGGGTGTTTTAAAAAATGGAAAATGTCCAGAACTCTTGTTTCAGATACCACATTGATATTTGGGCAGATAATATAAAACACTAAATGACTGAGAAACTCTGTGAAGTGTTGGTTTTAACTATTATTATATCAGTGGAACAGGCATCTGCATTTCTTGATTTTTTTCTTTAGTAATAGCCTATTTTAAAACACATTCAATAGGCTTTTATGAATGATGTTATTGAAGAGTATTCCTTCATTCCAAGCTTTTCTGGTTTGTGTTAAGATGATTAATAGACTATTAGAGCACAGAAATTTTCAAGTTCCTTTAGTTTAACTCATTTTACAGATGAAGAAAGCTAGGGTAAAGAGTCTTTCTGTTGCCCCCAGTTCAAACCCAGATAGATAGTTGGGCCTTAGTCTAGTGTAGTTACTACTCTATTCTTGTTGTCTTTACTTTTTGTGTGCCAATATTGAATGTCAGGCCTTTTTAATCATTTAAAAATTTTAATTATGAGTATTTTCATTATAGAGAAACATGGGATCTAAACTCTTAAATTCAGTGAACTGAATTCAAATTCAGTACAATAGTTAACCATAAACACTATATGGTGTAGCTCATCTCCACTTTCTTTCTATATGACTAAAACTGTATCCATTCAATAACAATTTCCCATTTTGCCTTCCTAGCTCCTGGCAAGTACCATTCTCTTTTCTGTTTCTATGAATTTGTCTAATTCAACCACCTCCTGTAAGTGAAATCATGTGATGTTTGTCCTTTTGTGACTACCTTATTTTAGTTAGCATGATGTGCTTGAGGTGCAGCCATAATAACAGGATTTTTTTTTTATGGCTGATTAGTAAGTACTCTATGTTGGTATACTCTTTTCTTTTCCTATCATTCATTGATGGACATTCATTGAATACTGAAAATAATGATACATTGAACATAGGCGTACAATATCTCTTCTAGATCTTGTCTTCAATTAATTTTTTTGGGTAAATATTCAAAGTTGGAATTGTAGGATCTTATGGTAGTTGCAGTTTTAACTTTCTGAAGAACTTCCAGACTGTTTACTATAGCAACTGTACGTTTTGCATTACTGTTAAAATTGTTCCATATCCTTACCAACACTTGTTATTTTCTGGTTTTTGTTATAATAATAGCTATTGCAATAGATTATGGTGATTCAACATTGTATAAGTTTAAATCTAAAAGGTACTCCCAAAGTCCCATGCGTTTGGAAGGCGAGTGGATCTTGGGAGTGCTGTGCTCATCAGTGGATTCAACAGGTGAGTTTGCTGTCAGGAGGTGGGACCTGGGTCACTCGAAGCGTGACCTGGAAGGGTGTGTTCTTGCTCCCAGCTCCTTGTTTCGCTCTCTGCTTCCTGGCTGCCATGAGCTGAGCATCTTTTCCTCTGCCATGCCTCTCTGAATTCTGGTTTTTGTGTTGGAGCTTACTGACTATGGACTATAATCATGAGCCAGAATAAATCTCTCCTTTAAATTGTTGGTGTTAGGTATTATATCTCAGCAAAAGGAAAGTAGCTAATACATGCATTGTGGTTTTGATTTGCAGTTGCCTTGTGGTTAGTGATGATGAGCACTTTTGCATACAGTCATTGGCTGTTTGTACATCTTATTTGGGGAAATGTCTGCTCACATCCTTTGCCTGGTTTTAAATTGCATTATTTGGTTCTTCTGTTGATTTGTGGGAGCTAGAGATTAACCCCTTATCAGATATTTGGAATGCAAATAATTTTTCTCATTCTAGAGGTTGCACGTTCATTCTGTTCTTTCCTTTGCTATGCAGAACCTTTTAGTTTTATGGAATTCTGCCAGCCTATTCTATTCTTTCTTGTGCTTTTGGCATCATTCCCAAGAAATTGCCAAGGGTGGTGTCATGAAACCTTTCTTTCATGTTTCTTCTAGAAGTTTTATCATTTCAGGTCATGTGCTTGTTTTTTAATACATTTAAGTTAACTTCTGAGTATGGTGTGAGCTAAAGGTCTAGTTTCATTCTTTTGCTTACAGATAGCAGTTTTCCCAGAACCAGATACTGAGAAACCATCCTTTCCCTCTTTTGTAGTCTTGCCACCCTTGTCAGAGATCATATACTTCCTTTTTTTTTTTTTTTTATAGGTCTTTTTGAGACAGGGTCTTGCTATGCATTTCAGGCTGGCCTTGGGCTCACTTTGTACCCTAGGCTGGTCTTGAACTTGCAGTGATCCTCCTGCCTCTGCCTCCCGAGTGCTGAGATTACAGGAGTGCGTCACCATGCCTGGTTTATACTTGCATTTCTTTAAGCCATGTTCCCCTGTTCTTTATGGGTTTCTTAACTTTGAGCTGGGAGCCTGTATTTGGAAAAGTAGCCACCTTTCCCCGTCTTTGTAGGCTACTCATACAGGGAAAAGCAATAAGCAGTTATCTTGAGTAAGATTCCGGGGGCTGTGAAACCTCTTTTAGGAGATTGTGACTTCTCTGTGTGTAATTTCTTAGAGAGATTTGTCAGTTTATTTTTTCGGGGTTCGTAATCACTTATTTCCTTGATGTTTGTCTGTGGCATGTAAGTTTTCTGGTTTTTACAGCAGCGCACTATTCTGCACTCCTCCATCCTCAGTAGCCAACTAGATAACCAAAGTATGCGCGCTCCTCATCAGCACTCTGATTCAAGATAGATGCCAGCCCCTCAGACGGCACTTCCTTGAGCTGGAATGCTCAGTGCACATTTCATTCCTCTCCCCTTTTCCCTTTTCTCGATCTTGCTGGGCTGTGCCAGCCACAGCAAATTACCCCCCTGCTCTTTGTCTTTGTCAGTAGCCTCCTGCTATTCAGATTATGCTGGTTCTGTCAGCACTCCTAGTGAAGTGAGACAAAAACCAGTCTGAAGGGCAGCCCTCTGGAAGTCCAGAACATTGCATGCACACCCCACTCTTCTTTACCTAAGGGAGAAGTTTCTCGTATGTCAGAAGTATTCTGTAATATAGGACTGTCTAATCATTCTCCTATTGAAGGATATGAAATGAATTTCAGTTTGGCTATATTGTAATATTTGTCTGCAGAGGACATATTCTTGAACTTGTAGATGGTCACCTAGGATGACAGTGGAGCTATAGTGGGGCTCTTTTACTGTCTCTTTCTGTTCTTTGTTATGTTTTGTGCTTCTGGTAGTATCATGTGTAGCTGCTGGGCTCCACTAATGGTTGACTGATTGTTCTTTTGTTTTCATGAGATCTAAATTGTTCTCTGACTACAACTGGGCCACTTTGCAGGATACTTGTTTTAAATTATTTTAAAGAGAAAATTTCAAAACACAATAATTAGGGGGTAACAATGGTATATACATTGTGTCTTGTTATCTTCAAATCAGTTACTCAGAGTATAAGACATCTGCATTTAATTTTCCAAATAATACTAGCACAAACCTTTCTCTTCAGGGAGCTCAGAGAAATCAGTAGTATAACTGTCTTTTATATATATATATATATATATAGTTTCTTTCAGTTTCTCACACTAGTGAGAGAATATGATGTATACACATGCATATCTGAAATCACTTATAAGTATGGTCCCAAGTTGCATCCATTTACCTATAAAAATCTCAAGTTTATCCTTCTTTATGGCTGAGTAGTACTCCACTATATAAAAATACCACATCTTTTTTACATAGGATAGTTTTTGAGGTCAATCTTTGTTTGTTTTGACACCAAAAACACTCTTTTTATTTCTCTCTCTAGTTCATTTTTACTAGCTGTTCTGTGGTATAGCTTGTTATTTTTATAAAACTGCCTTATACATATGAACTGCTTACTACCAAAGTCTCTATTATTTTCAACAGTACTATTAGCCTTGAAGTTTCTTGCATTCTATATCAACAAAAGTCATTTTCTTTTTGAACATTTCTATTCTTATGGACTACCTCTCCCCAAGTGCAAAATTTCTGTGTCACTACCCTAGAGTGGGAAATTGAAACTGATGCTCACTAATCTTAGGGCGAATCCCTTCTTTGAGATGAGGGTGTTGGGTAGAGAAAGTAGCCTCTAACATTCTTGGCTTTTCTTTTCTAACATGGGACCGTCCTCCTGTGAAGATGTTGGGAGAGGCATCTTCGTATTCTTGACTGTGTACTCCAGGAATTTAGCTTCAGTAATGATAACCGGGGAAACCTACTCGAGCTTCTAGAACTGTCTAGTTTTTATTGGGACTTCATTATGTTGGCATGATTGATTGAATCATTGGCCACAAAATTGATGTCAGTCTCAAGCCCTTGAAGATCAGGCTGACAGCAAAGCCTCAAACCCTCTGATTGTGTGCTTTGTTTTTCTGACATGGAAAGTCCCCATCCTAAGTAATCTCACTAATACAGGGACCTACTATAAGTCAACTGATTAGCATAAACTCTTGTATAGTATGTGAAGCCCCAGTGGGAATAACAAAGATATTCTTGTCACTTAGGAAATACCAAGAATTTAGAAGTTATCGCCCAAGAATTGGGAACAAAATCCAACCAAATTCTTTATTACAAAGGAAGATGTTTTTTCATCTGCTGAATTACCTTAGGACAGTTTCCAGAGACTGTAAAATTTTAATTTTTGCCAGTTGTGGTTGTTGGGGAAGAGGTCTGTGAATCTTACCTTTGGAAGGATAACTTTCTACTTTCTTTTCATGAATGTTTGCACGATATATCTATTTTCCACATTCTTTCATTTTCAGGTTGCCTGTACCATTATGTATATTTAGCATGAATTTCTTATAGAAAGCATATAGTCGTGCCAGTTTTAATCCACACTGCCCAATCTTCGTTTAATTGGTGTAGTTAGATCATTTACATTTAGTGTAATTATTGATAGAGCTTACATATAGCGTTTTACATTTTTTCTATTTGTTCTGTTTATTTTCTTTTTTCTATGTTCCCGTGGGTTTATGTGACCAATATTTAAAATTTCATTTAGATGATCTAGAATGTTTTTGAATATATTTTCTTATAAAGCCTTTTGAGTGGTTGTGTTAGGTAATGTATTATATAATAGTTTCCCCTTATCCTTAGGAGATATGCTCCAAGAACAGTGTAGTGTGTGTGTGTGTGTGTGTGTGTAATGTTTTTCGTGTGTGCCCTGCAGCTCCCACATAGTACTGATCAGTTCTTCCATGTTTTATTCCTTGGTGCTTTCTTTGTATCACTGCTGTTGTACTTTGGGGCCATTATTAGGTAAAATATTTGAACACAGTGATACTGTCTGAAAACCAAATGGCTACTGAATGACTAAGGTGGAGAACATATATGGTATAGATATGCTGGACAAAGGGATGATTTATGAGTGGGACAGAGCAGATGGTGCAAGATTTCAGTCTACTCCTCAACACGGTATGCAACTTAAAAATTTATGATTTATTTCTAGAATTTTCCTTTTAGTATTTTGAGACCATTCTTGGCTAGCTGTGGAGAGCAAAACCTTAGAAAGGGGAAAGACTGTCTATTCAGGTATGTGTGTGTGGGAGGGCTGTGTATTTATTATGGTTGTATTCACCTATTGATGGCATCTTGTTTTTTTTTTTTAATTTTAGGAATTTTTAAAATTTAATTGTTTATTTAATTAAGTACATTTTAGGTGTACATAATGATCACATTCATCATAGGTAATTTATACCTGTACATGATATAGCTTGATTCTTTTAAAAATTTTCTTCCATTCTCTTACCTTCTCTTTAACCCTTCTTCCCCTCCTTATTTACAAAAGCTTTGTTTCTGATTTTTCCTTCTTTCTCTCTCTGTCTCTCTGTCTCTCTCCTTTTTCCTTCCTTCCTTTTCCTTACAGGCATTTAGAGGCATATCACACGGTAGTACAATTATTACTTTGTCTGGAAAATACCATTCAGAACAAACTTAAGAAAAGAAAGAAATTCCAACATACTTAACTGTATTTTTTACTGAACCATGTTTTTCTTCCTTCCTGATAGTCTATGCATCCTTCTTTTTTTCATTTTCTGTCTGCTTAGAGGACTTGATTTAGCCATTCTCAAGAGTGCTGGACATTTTTCTTAGTTTTCCTTCATCAAAGAATGTCTTGATTTCACCTTCCCTCCTGGAGATAAGTTTGTGGGTTGAAAAGTCTTTGTATTTTGTTTTGTTTTTAAGTCTTTGTGCTTCTTTTGGGTCTTTGTGGTTTATAATAACAAATTTGTGATTTGAATCATGTTCCCCTCTGGTTAGGTTTTGATTTTCTCTGACTGCTTTTAAGTTTTCTTTTTTTTTGGGTGAGATTGTGTTTAGTTTTCAGAAGTTTAATTTTGATGTGTAGTAGCATAGATTTCTTCATAGTTATCCTGCTTGGGATTTACTCAGCATCTTGACTCTGGCGGTTTTTATCTCTCATGAGTTTGGGGAATTTTTAGCCATGGTTTCTTTGAGTACTTTTTCTTTTTTTCCCCTTATATCTATATATATCTATATCTATATCTATATCTATCTATATCTACCTATCTATATATCTATGTATATATTTTATTTTAAAGAGAATTAAGCCAACCAAAATGAAACAGAGTAAAGCCAACCAAAATAAAACAATGAGACCAGTACAGGACTTTAAAATAAGATAATAGGGAATCAACAGTGGCTACCATAATGCCTCATGTTATCTTCAAAATAGCTGCCCATACCATCAGACATAATAAAATCAAACAAAACTGAATGGAATAGAATCAAAACAAAACAATGAAAGTAATACAAGATTTCAAAACAAGATAATAGGAAATAAACAATGAGGGCTATAATATTATCTTGTCGTCTTCAAAATAGCTGCCCATACCAGCAGACATAATAGAATCTAACAAAACAAAACAGAATAAAACCAAACCAAGCAATGAAAATTATACAGAGCTATATCAAAACATGGTAATAGGAAATTAACAATGGTTGCCACCTTCCCTTTTTAGACATTTCCTCCTCTTTCACCTTCACAATATCTATTGTACACTAACTTCTTCAGTTCTTTGAATACTTTTTCAACCCCAATCTCTTTTTCTTTTCCAGTGGCATAGATATTACATCTTTTATTTTAATCCTAACTGGTCCTGGAGGCTCTTGTTACTTTTTTTCCAATCATTTTTCTCTCTGTTCTTGTAATTGAGTAATTTCTGTTGTTCTAACTTCTAGTTCATGGATTTTTTTTTTCCAGTCAGATTTTATAGATACATTTAGGTATACATAATGATCACATTCATCATAGATAGTTTGTAGCTGTACACGGTATAACTTGTTTCTTTTTTCCCCATTCCCCTACTTTCCCTTCAACCCCTCCTTCCCTCTCTATTTATGAAAGCTTTGTTTCCATTTTTTCCTTATTTTCTCACTTTTTAAAAAACTTTATACTTTTCCTTCCCTCACCCTTGTTCTGCTCCTGTCTTAGTTACTTTTCACTCATTGCCAAGACAGAATACCTGACGCCCAAAATTAGGGAAGCAAAGGTTTATTTCTTACAGTTCTCAGGTGTTTCAGTCCATACTCATTTGGCTCCAAGGCAACATGGCATGGTGGTGCAGCCATTCATGGCAGCTGCCAAACAGCAAGGCAGCTGCGAGAGAGGAAGAAGGAGGAAGACACACCTTCCTTACACTGTATGTCGGTTCCATCCCTGGGCGGGTGCAACACTCATATCACCAATCCCAGTGCCAGACACAAACCAATCACAAATGCCAGACTCAGCCCTGTCCATACCACAATTACATGAGACTTTGGGGGGTCACGAGATCAAACCCATACACCTCCCCATTTGAACATTTTCTTCCTATTTCATAATACCTGTTATACCTTTTGGTCCTTATTTACACTTTTGGTTTCTCTCACCAGAGAAACAATGCAATATTTACACGTGTCCAATGTATTTCACTTAAAGAGTATGTTCTCAAGTTGCATCCATTTACCTAGAAATGTCTCAAGTTTATCCTTCTTTACTGCATTGTATTAAAACACACACACACACATCTTCTTTATTCATTCACCAGTTGATGGGTATTTGGGGTGTTTCCAAGATTTGACTGTTACTAAGTGTGCCACTATAAAATAAGTGCATGTATCACTGTGGTGTGATGCTTTTAATTTTGGGGGGAAAATACCAAGAAGGAGAATATCTAATTAAATGGAGCTTGTCCTAGTTTTTTGAGGAATCTCCACACTGATTTCCAAGGTGGTTGCACAGTCTACATTCCTACCAACAGTGGAGAAGTGTTCCTTTTTCCTCACAGTCCCACCAGCTTTTGTTATTGGATGATTTCTTGATAATAGCCATTCTTTCTGGGGTGAGGTGAAATCTCAGCGTTGTTTTAATTTGCATCTTTCGAATGACCAGTGATGCTGAACTCTTTTTCATATATTTATTTGCTGTTTGTACTTCATCTGAGAAGTACACACACTGTTTTGATTATTATCTCTTTGTAATAAGTTTAGAAATTAGAATATATGAGACCTTTAATTTGTTCTTTTGCAGAATTGTTTTGGCTACTTGGGGTTCCTTGTAAGTTCATATGAATTTTATTATCAGTTTGTCATCTGAATCTGTTGATCATTTTAAGAAGTATTGCTATTACAACATTATCCAGTCTCCGTGAATAGAGGTTCTCTTTCCATTTACTTAGATTCGTAGTTTTCAGTTTACAAGTCCTAAACTTCCAAGTATTCATTCTTTTTAATGCTGTTACAAGTGGAACAATTTTTAAATTTCATTTTTAGATGACTCATTGCTAGTTTGCAGAAATGTAACTGATCATTGTATATTGATCTTGCATCCTGCAACCTTGGCAAACTTGGTAGCTAAGGGTAGGTTTCTTTAGGATTTTTTAGTATTTTCTGTAAGTAAAGTCATGTATCTGCAAACAGATAATTTTGCTTCTTCCTTTCTAAACTGAAGGACTTGACAGTCCCAGTTTGGCCTTGGGTTCTGCCACAGGGTATGTCCCCTGTGTTAGTGAGGAAATCCTGGGGCCCTGTCTACCAGCAGCGGTCTACAAAGAGATACCTGTGAGCTCCGGAGGAAGGAAGCTTCCTCCTAAAGGGAAGAGGAGCAGGGGACACCAGTGGGCAGCACTGGGTGTGCAGGGTCTCTAAAAGCCGGTCTTAGTGGGCACAATGGCTCATGGTGCAGGTGGATCCCTGGGTCATCACCTAGGAGGGCTGCAGCCACCCCAGGATTTCACCGTGGAAGAACTGGGTAGGTGCACTATGGGGAAGAAAAGATGCTGCCTGCACTGGTCCCTGGTGGCAACCTGAGCACCCAGAGTTACAGCATCAGAAAGCCAAGCAGGGGCTGAGAAGGTGGCTGCAACTGTTGGTGAAGTCATCCAATAACTCTCTCTGTAGTATGCGAGTTGATAAAACAACCAGAGGGCAGAGATCCCCATTATAGTTGTCTTCCAGCTTTTTCCTGTTTACTTAGATTTGATTTAGGAAAAAACCGCAGTTGCACACGTAGGTAGAGGCAATGGAGACAGTGATCATCTATCTGGTGTTCCATGTTCATCATGGTTCAGCTCTGTGTGTGTGCATTATAGAAACTGGAGGTTGGAATACATACCAAGGCTTGGTTTATAGCTGGGATCTTTTTACGATTGGCTATACCTATATTGCTGTGGGTGAAACCACCATGCTTAGTGCATTATACACAACCTGAACTACAAAAACCAATAGTGATTCTTTGGATAATACTCACATAAAGGTTAGGTAGTTGGAGAACTTTGAAATGTCCCAGCATTGCAATATGTGTGAATACCTACAGATAATGCTAAGAAGCTTCTGTCACTTACAACTTTATGGGATTCCTTACCCGCTATCTAGCTAATGGATATCCAAATCTGGTATTAATCCTTGAAGCCAAAGGTCAGCAGAAACATTTTGCTCCTTTGTGGTACTGTTCACCATGGACTGACGGAGAAAGTTTTGCTACTTAGGTGTAAAATGGGTATACTGTAGTATACAGTTGTCAGGCCATTCTCTACCACTGCCGCTTTCATCTGTGAACTACATGGTATATATGATGAAGGCAATTTTAGCTTTTCAAATGCTTGGGTTTATAGTACCTGGTTATGATAAATAATGTTACAGTTCTTTGCCATGTATTGCCTCCTTTTCTATAAAGTATTAGAGGAGGAATCAAGTCCAGTCCAACCTGTTGGAAAATTTCTCTGTGTAAAGTTGGGAGATTTTTGTTTCTTTCTGGCAAGCAGTAGTTACTGCTTTGTTAGTAGAAGTTGGTGTTTTTTCTGAAAACCATACATGAGAATAGCAAGCTGTAGGTGCTGTGGCCGCCAGAGTCCAGGACTTTATTTTCTGTATTGAAATGTTTCTTGTTGCTATTGCTCCTCACCACACGTTCACCAGCAAACCTTAAGTCCAAGAAGCAGAAAAGGGCTCCTGTTTTGATTCCTTTCTTGCCAAGAGGAATGTTTCAGATATCAGAGATGGTATTTCAGAATAAGTAAGCCATGTTGAGCAGACATCTAGGGACATCCATCAACTCTGCTATCTAAAAGTATCCTTGTTCTCATTGTCTGTGTAGATAGAAACAGTTTGGGCCAGGGATATAGCTCAGTGGCACATTGCCTGCAAGGCAAGCGTGAGATTGTGAGTTCAATCCCCACTACCCCCCACCCGCAAAAAGACACAGTTTATTGTGGAAGCAGGACAAATAGGATTTTGTCCTCTAAAGGCCTCTGTGTTCAAAACCCCTGTGCCAGACCTTTTCTTTGATTCACATCATTCATATTGTGCTTTGTAATTTCTGTTAAGGAAATTTCTGGCATAAGTATAAATCAATGCACTAATATAAGGACCAAAGAAAGATTAAGGGTGAATTTATTTACCAGTGTAGATTCTTATTCTTTGTCATTATATACTTCTCATTTTTATCTTTTAAAGGAGAAATATTTCAGCCCTGCCTTGAAAACTCCCTTTCTCTGGCTAAGCTTGTGTATACTTGTGTAGTAGAACAAACTTTTCAGAGATATTTCCCAGTGCATTATAAATTAATCCTTAAAATTTTTTCAAAATCACTTTTATTGCTGTATCGTTGATTTGAATTTTTAAAGGAAAATTTATAATCTATTGTCTTTTTCGCATTGTACTCGCCCATGTTGCTCAAGGGTTGTGTCTGTGAGGTGTTGCGGTGCTCTGCCATGGCATCCCGCCAGATCTCTGCCCAAGGTTCTGTCTTTCGGAGATTAGGGCTAGACTAAGCACGTCTCCCTCTTTAGTGCTACCAAAAGACTTGAATATCTTACTGAAAAGTTCTTTGTTAGTAAATTTTATTCTTAAGCATCCACCAAATTAGTAATTTCACATATATCATGTTACACATAGAAAAACAGGACCAATAAAATGTACACATTAACGAAATCAGTGCTTTCCTTCAACTTTTAAGGGCAAGAACAAGGTTAATTTTCATAATACTGATGTGTTACACTTTCTGACCACATTAAAATACATCACTTTATTCATTCATTCAGTAATGACTCCTTGTTTAATATTGGTATTTCCTTTTTTTTTTTTAATTTTAAAGATAGTAAAATCCGACAAAGCATAACAGAATGAGGTCAACCAAAACAAAGCAGTAGGACTGGTACAGAGCTTCAAAGAAAGATACTATGAAAGCCATAGCTACTATAGTATATCTCGTTCTCAGAATAGTTGACCATTGTAACAGGTATAGTGAAATCAAACCAAAAAAAACCCCACAATAAAACCAATAAAAACGGAGTATAAAATAAGGCCAAAAAAAAAAAGTTAATCAGAATAAAGCAAAACAATGAGAACAATATTGGACCTCGAAGACAAGACAGAAGAGAATCCCCCATATTTGCTACATTGCCTACTGTCATTTTCCAAAGAGATGCTCAGGCTGCCAGCCTCAGGCCTGCAAAATGAACAAAACAATACTAGCATTTAGTTGTTTTATGTACCTTAGTTGCTATCAATTTAGCCAGACCTCCGAACAAGCAGGTTGCTTTACGGGGAGTGGGTGGAGGTGGGTAGAACTTTGTCCTTGATTCTTAGCCCCCATACCAGTAGGCGTAGGCAGCGGGGCGGGTGGGGGGGAGGTGCATGTTTCTCTTCCTGGGGTCCACGCTGGTCGTGCAGGCCCCTGGAAGGCAGCCTTAGTTGTCTTTTCTGGTATTTCCTTTTGTCTTTATCTTCTAAAGTAATTCTGAAATTGACTTTAAACAGAAACTTCTAAAAAAAAAACACATCAGTTTTGGTTTGATATTTTTCATTGTATTGCTCTTAACCATTATTTTCTTTTTTAAGTTTAATTTTCTTGACAATTTTTCTCAATTTTTTCATTATTCATTTTTTTGGTCCATAAATGGTGTATATTGCCTTAAAAATATTAGGCAGAACTAGGAACCCAGGGACCTCATCTAGAAGACTAGTTTGGCAGTAAGCTATATAGAAAAGAAGTAGGAGATATTATCCATTCCATTGGACCTGACAACAGGAATACCAAGCAACGGAGAGTTCTGTAGCTCACATTAGCCTCGTAGCTGAAGACCATGCGCAAGATGGATTGTTTCTGACCATTAGCAGCATGGCCATGGTGGCTCACTGGGCTCCTTTGTGGGTCACCTAATGATGAGCCTCAAACTTTTCTGAGAAAGAACAGCATCCCTGCCATGAGGTCCACAGTGCCATCAGAAACTCCCTTGTTCTGAGGAAGCTAAAAAGTCAAGGAGCCAGAGCCTGGGGAAACTGGACAGACTTTTAAACATTAGGGGTTTGGAGCTGGCTGGACATTACATTCAGTTCTCTTGTCTGTTCTTTTAGGAGGCCATTTACTTTAATGGTTAAATATCCAGATTCTATAAACAGACTGCCTAAACTTCTAGCATTGCTACTTATTCATATGACCTTAGATGAGTTGCCTATCCTCTGTGCTTCAGGTTTTCCCCGCCTCTAATATGGGGAAATAGCAATGCCCATTTCATAGGATAGTTGTGGGAATTAAATGAGAGAATGCAAGTAAGGTGCTAGAACCATCAGATGGTACCATGTGGGAGTGTCAGAGACAAAATCTGGAACAAGAGATAGATGGCAAGACAATGGGATTAGGACCTCTTCAGATAAAGAGTAAGGATAGTGGATGTGACAAGCTGAAACAGGATAGTGCAATATTTAGTTTCAGTTCATAAGCAAAATTGAGATCAGAGAAGGCATAGGAGAAAGCTTATCCCATACAGTGATCAAATAAAAGCACTAAATTAAGATAGCAGTAAATTATTGTAGAGTGGCAGTGACTATTTAGAATAACTCTTAATTTCTTGACAGAAGTGGGAAAACCAGTTTAGTCTTGCCTTCCTAATAGAAATATAAATTGGTATAATGTTTCGGGAGACTTAAGTGGGAAAATAAATTAAAGGTCTTTAAATATTCTTACCCTAAATTACCCTTTGATTCTACTTTTAGGTCCTTACACTATTGAAAAGCAATTTAAATTTACAGCAGAAAAATCCAAAATGAATCATGACTGATCTGTACACTATACTGATATTCAAGTTGGAAATTGTTTAGAAGTTGATTGTAGACCTCATAAGTCTACACATCTTTGCAATTTCTATGACTATTCTGTTAGTGAAGCTCTGTAAAAGGAATCTTCTTTATTTGCGAAGAAGAGTTGACTCAGGTTTTGCTATATGATGTGGGAACCTGAACTCTCTGTGAGTTCTTATCCCGTGATGTAATGCCTCATGCTGTATTGCAATCTGTCTCTCCTGCCAGTCCCATTCCCAGGCAATCACTTACCTGTTTTCTGTCACTGTTATTAATTAGAGAGATGTTTTAAATTATAATGTCCAATACCAAAATAGGTAACAACACTTTCATATATTTCTGGGAGTATAAAGTTGGTACAACTTACTTGGAGGACATTTGTCCCTCCCTCCCTGTCTTTTCTCTCTGTCCCCTCCCATTCTTCGCTTTCCCTTCCCTTTCCCTGTGGATAGAACCCAAGGCATTACACATTTCTAGGCCAGCAAGTCTGGCTACACCTCCAGTTCTCTGAAATTGCCAAAAGAAGCAGTTCATATAATGAAATGCTACATTTTTAAAGTTGATAGCAAAGTATGTTTGTGAACAAGGTTTGTATGATGTTCTTGTGTTGTAAGTTGTTTTCAGCTAATCACCTTACAGCTAAGAAGTGCATAAATGAGAATGGACTAAAATCCTATTTAAAGCAAAAAGTTAAACATAATTTCCTCTGGTGGGTGAGATTTATCTGTGTTTTTTCCAGTTCATATGTTTCTTTTAAAATTTTTAAAATCTTTATTATAAAAAACAAATATTTGCAACTGTTAGTAAGTGTACTTGCTACTTGAAAACTAATACAAAGGTATAAAAACATGATATACTAGTGATATGCTACTTTACGCTATTTAATTAAACTTTTTAAAAACACAAAACTTTTTAGTGCTTCTTGGAACACCTAGTCCCTTCCTTTACCCATGCTGTCCATCTGCCTATAATTCTCTACCTCCTTGAAATTTACTTAGTGTCATCTCCAGCAAGCCTTTCCTGAGCTCCTTCCTAGTAATATTTCTTCTGTTCACTCTGACTGCTCTACAGGCCTATTTCTTTTTATTTTATTTTTTTATTTATTATTATTTTTTATTTTAAAGAGGATAAAATCAAGGAAAATAAAACAGAATAAAACCATTCAAAATAAACCAGTATAAGTGATACAGGACTTCAAGACCTTACAAAATCAGCAATAGTTACCATAATGCCTTTTGTTGTCTGCAGATACCTTAGGACATAGTAAAATTTGAACAGAACAGGATAGAATAGAAACAGTAAAGACAAAACAATGAATGCAATAAAGGCCTTCAAAACAAGCCAATAGTAAATCCAAAATGGCTACCATAATATGTCTTGCTATCTTTCAAATAGCTGCTCATGTTATCAGATTTAACATAATCAAACAAAACAAAAGAGAATAAAACCCAACCCAACAAAACAATGAAAATGATATGGTTTCCCTGCTGGGATTCCTTCTTTGTGAGGTCTGGTTCTCTCCCTCTACAATTCACAGATGGCACTGACTCACAGAGAGAGGCTTGGATGTGGCTGTCCCCACTCTGGCAGCAGCCCACACATGGTGCTGGTTTCCAGGTGGGGATCACCTTCCAGTGAGGGTGAGGCCTGGTTCTCTCCCCACACAGTCCACGAATGGCACTGACCTACAGGCTTATTTCTAGTGCGGCTGTCTACTACATTGTTTTATTTCTTTTTCATCCCAGTAGGCTCAGCATGACTTGAAGAGAGGACCCTGTTGATTGGCACAATGTCTAGAAGACAGCAGTGAGAACTGAACTATAAGAATGACAGAGAAAGGGGAGGGATGTACATGTTTGAGTGTGAGTGAGTGTGTGTGTGTGTGTGTATGTTTGAGCAATAGAAATAAAGGCATGTTAGGATCAGTGTAGAGTATGAAAAAAGTGATTTTATCTGTATGACTGGATACTGTATGATATGGGATCTTCATAAGGAATTTAGTAGATGAGGGTAGAGAGATAAATAGGTATTATTATTAAGAGCTTCCTATATCATCCTAAGGAGTTTGGATCCTACAGTGTCAGATGGGGAAGCAGTGAAAGATTTTTAAGTAAGAGAATAGTCTAGCTGTGGCAATACAAAACTGATTCCTTTTTACCACCAAGTACACATCAATTTGATGTTTCATAAGCACATCCCTTTTGTGAAGAATACAGAAACTAGTTAAAAGGCCCCTGCACCCCAGTTGAGCATGAAACCTGCTGTATCAAAACTAGTAGAGAAATTTGATAGTTTTTATGTCATAATCCCAGCCTCTTGGCACAATGCCATATAGGCAAGACAGCCCCCGCTTCCCACTGCCCAGCTTCTCCATGAGTAGGGAAAGAGGTGTATCATGCATCCAGTAACCCCACTTTTGATTTTTGGTCACTATGACCAGTTCCCTTCCAGTGTGGAGCTCACAGTTAAAAAAAACTCCAGCACCCAGCTTGTTCCTGCAGAGATAGAGTGCACTGTGAGTCCAGTGACTCCATTTATATAGCGAGCACCCAAAGAATTGGCTTGAGTCCCGCCTCTCTAAGAATCCTGATGCAACTGGCATACTGTGAACATCTGGGGACCAAGAACAAAGAAAGCAAGTTAAACTAACACAAAGATTTGAGAGGTAGTAGGAACCCTTGGCCATGCAGGTTGGTGAGAGTATTTTCTAGTATAAGGCCAGTCAGTGAAGTCTGGAAGAGAATGGTTGTTTTGTCTGACATACAGGTGCCAATACAAAGAATCAAGGAAAATAAATAGAAATATTTTCCATACAAGAAAATGAGATAAATCTTCAGAAAATTACAGTTAATGAAGTGGAGATACATGATTCTTACCTGACAGAGAATTCAAAATAACCCTCTTCAAGATAATCACTGGAGTCAGGAGAATAATTCATACATCAAGTGGAAATTTGAACAAAAAGAATTTCAAACTCTTTAAAATAGAAAACACACTGGGTGTGGTGGTACATACCTGTAATCCCATGTTTGAGGCCAGCCTGGGCTACATAGTGAATTTGAGGCCAGTGTGGACTACACAGCGAGGTTGTCTCAGAAAACCAAAACCAAAACAACCAAAAATTGGAAGTGAAAATCATGGAAATGAAGAGTACAATAACTGAACTGGAAGTTTTGTTAGAAAGATGCAACAATACAAGGTTAAGCAAATGAAAGACCATTGGAAATCAGGCAGAGAATAGTTTAGCTGCTAATAAACATTTTGGAAAATGCTTGGACATAAAATAAGCTTGGATATAAAACAAATGAGAAATTCTGGTTAAACCAAGTTGAATATGCTGTTCTGGGCTTCTTAAATTCTTTACCATAGAGCCAGGTGTGGTAGTGCACGCCTTTAATCCCAGCACTCGGGAGGCTGAGGCAGGAGGATTGCTGTGAGTTTGAGACCAGCCTGGGCTACAAAGTGAGTTCAAGGCCAGCCTGAACTGCATAATGAGACCCTGCCTCAAAACATAGGGCCAGGGCTTTAGCTCAGTCACATAAGTGCCTGATGGGCAGGCACAAGGTTGTGAGTTCGATCTCTGGTACCCACCCCAAAAAATTCTTTATCATATTAATGTATGTGTTTAATCCCCTCAAAGTGGTGTGGAGTGGGGGGAGTTTGCATTATTTTCAGAATCTACTTGTTACAGAACCCGTTAACTTGGGGACCATGATATGGAACACGTTTGACAAAATGGACCCTGGGGGAGACTAGTAGCAGTGAAACCTTTCAGTGACTCTTGGAAGCAGCCACTGGTGCAGAATGTGGGGTGCTGGAATCAGAAGGCCAATTAAGAACAAGGGAAGAACAAAGGAATTAAGTTCTGGGTCCAGGAGCACATTCTCTGCAAAGGATGACTTGGCAGTAATTTTAAAATATGCTACAATTTGAGAGTTGTTATTATCTGATCTAAAGACATTAGAATAATCAGTGTGAAGTATGGTTGGAGACATCTTGGAAGCAAATGGTAGTCAAAGGAAAGTGCTTCTCTACTCTGTTTAAAAAAACTCCACCAACCAATGACAGGGATCCAGCCTCACCCCCTTCAGAACTCTGGACTGGCTTGAATAAATGCTTGAGACATTGAAGGGCAGATTGTAGGATGTTTGACCGGATATGAAAACTACTTATTTACCGGTGAATCAGAGATGCTTGCCAGGAGTTGGTTAATAAGCAGATAGATGGTGGTGTCCTAATGAGCTCAGCAAGATAGGAACAGTGTTAATTTGGGGAGGTCATTTCTGCCTTTTTTTGAAGTAGAGTTGTGGAGTGTCTGTTTGGAGAGGAGAAGATCAGTGAGCCATTGGATATAGGTTTGTGTGTCTGAAGGTGTTTGCACTGATGCTGCCTTTATTTTTTCTGTGCCCACTTGCCACATACACTGGGTCATGTTCTCCTGTGAGATGTGAAATACTGACCTTCAGGATGAAGGTGCTGCACATGTTGTGTGCTCACATGTCAGTTTCCCTTGTCCCTCCACAGCATCCCTACCACACGCAAGCTTTGCCGAAACCACTTCTGTGAATTTTTAGAACATCTGATTTTAGAAACACTGAAACATACATTACTCACTTCTAAATGGAAGCTGCAGTTGCCTCTACAGATAAGAAGACAATGCTTGATTGGCACGTTTCTCAGTTACTAGACTAAGGGAAGCCATTGAGTTAATAATACTGCAACATGCTTCTATTTTAGTCATTTAAAGTATATTAACAGTATTCCTTCATTTTATTTATAGCTCCGAAAGGAATTCTTCATCTCTCTCCTGATGTTTATCAAGAGATGGAAGCCAGCCGCCACAAAGTAATCTCTGGCACTACTCTAGGCTATTTGTCACCCAAAGATATGAACCAACCTTCAAGCTCTTTCTTCAGTATATCTCCCACATCGACTAGTTCAGCTACAATTGCCAGGGAACTCCTTATGAATGGAACATCTCCTACAGCGGAAGCCATAGGTTTAAAAGGAAGTTCTCCTACTCCCCCTTGTTCTCCAGTACAGCCTTCAAAACAACTGGAATATTTAGCAAGGATTCAAGGCTTTCAGGTATGAATTAAAAGCAAAAACAAAAAGCATTAGCCCCAAATCCATCTGTCCATCAGAAAGCTCATCCTTGCCTGCTAGTGTGGCCTGTATGCCACTGAAATTGTAAATTATTTAGGAACACAGAGAACAACGACAACAAAAAAGAGAGCCATATGCACATGCTTCGTTTTTCTATCTAGTAATTCTTTAACTGCCTGGCTCTCCATTCATTCATATTCATTCATTCATATATTCCCCCCCTCTCTCCCCCCTCCCCCTCCCC
>RJWM01014309.1:0-50845 GCA_004363535.1 Dasyprocta punctata
CTTAGGCAATCCTAGGTTCCAAAGAATATCTGATTGAAGGTGTAATTAAAGTGTGACTGCCAGGAATCACTCCAGTAAATTTCAGTACACTTACCAGAAAATCACCCATAACCTCTGGTTATTAGTGCATACTGAGTGAAAAATAGGAACGCATGTTTATATTAGGTATCTATTGCTGTATAATGAATCATCGTAAACATAGCAATTTAAACAACATTCATTTACTATCTTGCAGTTTTTGTGTGCCAAGAATCTTGGCATGGCTTATCTGGGTCCTTTCTTAGGCCCTCAGAAGATTGCAAGCCTAACGCTAGCTGGGCTGTGTTCCTTTCTGGAACTTGGAATTCTCTTTCATGCTCATGCAGTTGTTGGCAGAATCCAGTTCTTTGAGTCTGTAGAACTAGCTCTCAGCCAGGGGTCATTCTCAGCTCCCAAAGGCCTAGAAGTCCCCTCCATAAGTACCTCTCAGGCCTTCTTGCAGTAGGGTAGCTCCATTATTTAAGGTCAGATGGAGAAACTCTCTGCCCTCAGAGAGAATCCAAGTCCCTCTTGGAAATACAGTCTCTTGATTAAGTTAGGTTAATGTCTATTCTCTCTACTGCTTTTGCCATGCATGTAAATCATCAAAGGAGTGAAATCTCATCATATTTATGGATGCTGCCCATACTCAACAAGAGGGGATTATATAGGACAGAAAGAAGTACATCCACAGCAGGGGATGGAAATTACAGAAACTTCTCAGAATTCTGCCTATTGCCAACTTTAATTCTGATAGCTAGTTTCCTATAGGAAAGATAGCAGAGTCCTACGGTTAGGAAACAAGGTCTAGTCCTGATGGCTACTGATTCATTGATACTTTTGAACAAGTCGGTTAAATCTTCAGAGGGACTGGATTTCTTCTGCATCTCTTTTAGGTGAATGTATTTCAAAATTCCAGAATTCTGTCTGTAAGTAGGAAGTGGGGACACAAAATCAGACATGTGGTTACAGTTCAGTAAATTTTACTTTAGTGAGGTAAAAAATTTAATCCACCTTATAATATGGACACACAGAACAATTATATTTATAATAGGAATTATAATTAATGAATATAATTTACTACCAATTTTACCTTTCCATAGAACCTTCACCATCTAATTGGAAGGGGATAAAAACCAACTTAATATCTAATGGAATTCTTGACTTAATCCAGAATTTTAAGCTAGGTGTTTAATCAGTAATTATTACCACTTGGAAAAATATTTTACGTATTACCTCCTCTCCATTTCCCTTCTTTCTTCCTAAGACGGTGTCAGAATCTGTGGACATAAGAAGGAGGAGGAGAATTAATGAGGTTAGAATATCCTTATCTGGGTGAAGACATGCTGGTATTTTCAAGTGGGCATCCTGGGCCTCCTCCTGCATTCAGGTGATATGCCCAACCTACCTGGGTAAGCATGTCTTCTTGGCATTCAAGCCTGATGTCTGGGGCTGGTATAATTATCCCTTCTTGGTTGGGTTGGTCAGGATTCCGTGGCACTCCCTGAGTTAATTGCTCTCACTTGAGCTTCTGCAAGTGCCCTTTTTTTGACATCCCTCTTGGCTTATCTAATATTGCATTTTTTTTTCTTTAGGTAGATGTGTGAAAAGGGAAAAAAATGGGGAAACTTATGCCTGATTACTATCCTTTCTTTATTTTCGCAACTATTTTTTTTTAGGTCAGATGACTGATATGCTTTTCTTTTGTGTTTCTTAGAGTGTGTTCTTTGAATTTAAAGTTTTTCTGACGGTCTTCAGCCAAAGAGCTGTCTTTCACACTTTTAGTGGATGCCATAACCAAGGCCTTTCATGATTAGCTTTTCATATGTTGAAAGGGGAAATAAATAATTTTTGGGAAATCTTTTCACACACAAAGCATCTTGCTTTTACTAAGATTCTAGTACATTATCATAGTTTTGAAAGTCAGTTACTGAATATTAACTCAGTTCTTCTTTTTCCATTCTTTCTGTAACGAAGTCTAGTCAAATCCCTAGGTAACCAGATAGCTAGAGTTAAATATTGAGAGCTCAGGAATGCATTTACAACATGTCATTATTACATATCATTCAGTTAGTTATTATAGTAGTGCTATTATTGTTCATGTATGTAGTACCCTATGCCTGGGAAAAATAGCTGGGAAATAGTAGGATCTTTTTTGTAAATGTGAGGTAAAATATTTTCTATGTGTATGTAGGAGTTAATAAATGTGTGGAGTAGTAAAAGTCTTCATAGGGAACTTTTTTTGTAGCTTTATACTTTGAAAACCTCTTCTGTCTTTTCCTCTCCAATCTTCTGTTTGTCAGGTTCCTAAAGGGTCTGTATTATTTCTCAAGTCTCGCTGCTTACATTCACTGTCAGTTTTCTTTTGAGAATTAGAGACCTTTTTTGGTTAGGCTACAATGAAGCTATCTACAAAGAATGGCTCAACTTTTACTGAATGAACCTGTCTCCCTTTTTCAAACTATGACTTACTTTGCACTAACAAATCAGAATTTAATTCAATTTATTTGCTATTTGGTAGGGAAGGTAGAGAGACATTATTTATCTGTTAAAACCTATTATTTTCATTTTATGGTATTAACTGATATGTACTGGAGAAAATAAACAATAATTTCAATTTTGTTTTTAAAATTAAGTTTATTGGTACATTTTAGACATACATAATGATCATTTTCATCATAGGGAATTTTTACCTGTACATAATATATTTTGATTCCTCTTTTTTCCCAGTCCCTCATCCTCCCTTCAACTCATCTTCCTCCCCTATTTACAAAGCTTTGTTTCCATTTTATCCTTTTTTGTGTGGTAATGTCTAACACTAAATGCCTATTTTTGTCTGGATTCTATGTTAAAATTACTTTACTTGTATCTCCATATTTAAGTGTTATAACAAACTTTGATAGATACTAGGTTTACTCTGCTTTATTGGTAAGAAAATTGAGTCTCAGATTAAATAATAATAACCTTCTTAAACCACACGGTTAGAAATTCGTGAGGCTGGAACAATTCCAGAGTCTGTACTCTGTATTTCAATACATTGTCCTAGAAAAATAGTTATCATAAGTTTATTTTAAAAATCTTGCAAATAACTAAAATATAGTTTAAGGAAAAAGCTGTTTTTCTAAGAAAAAAACAAAACTTTAAAGATTCTGATTTAATTTAAACAAAATAATATGTAAATGAAGTGGGCATGTTAATGTCTTTTTTATTTTAAAGAGAAAAAACAACAATCAAACAAATGATCAAAAAACAACAACAACAAAAGCAAGATGACAACAACAACCACAAAACAATAGCAATGTAGGATTTCAAAACAAGATGATAGGAATTTAATAATGGTTGTTATATTGTGTATTGTTATCTTCAAAATAGTTGCTCAATTTACCAACTACAGGCATGCAAGATTGATCAAAGAAGATAATTTCCCTTTGAACAGTTTTTTTCCCTTTTACAATATCTATTGTAACTTTTGGATCTTATTTACTCTTTCAGTTTCTTACCCTAGTGAGACAATATGGTGTTTATCCTTTTTTGTGATAATGTGTAACATTAAATACCTGATGCCAGTCTGATTTATTTCACTTATGGGTATGGTTTCTAGTTGCATCCATTTACCTATAAAAGTCTCAAGTTTATTCTTCTTTATATCTGAGTAACATTCCATATCTTTTTTATCCATTCCTTGGTTGATGGACTTTTAGGGTGTTTCTAAGATTTAGCTATTACAAATTGTGCTGCTATAAACATGGGTGCACAAATATCACTGTGGTGTGATGTTTTCAATTCTTCTGAGAAAATACCCAGAAGGGTAATAGCTGGGTTGAATGGAACCTCTAATCCTAGTTTTTTGAGGAATCTCCACACTGATTTCTATAGTGGTTGTACCAGTCTACACTCCCACCAATAATAGAGAAGAGTTCCTTTTTCCCCGTAGCCACACCAGCATTTGTTATTCATTGATTGCTTGAAAATAGTCATTCTTTCTGGAGTGAGATGATATCTCAGTGTTGTTTTAATTTGCATTTCTTGAATGATCAATGACCTCGAACATTTTTTCATATGTTTATTTGACATTTTTATTTCATCTGAGAATTGTGTATTCATCTCAGATGCCTGTTTTTGGGTTGGGTCTTTAAATTTAGGGATTCTGATTTTTTTTCAATTCTTGATATGTTCTGGATAAAAGTCCTTTGTCTGAGGGACAGTTGGCAAAAATCTTTTTTCAATTTGTGGGTTTTCTTTTCACTCTGTTGGTGATTTCTTTTGATGTGCAAAAACTTTTTAGTAAGATGGGATCCCAGTTGTTGATTCTTTGAAGTACTTCCTGTGCGGTTTGGTTTTTGTTCATGAAATCTTTGCCTACCTCTATGTCTTCGAGATTTCTACCTACTTTGCCTTCCAGTAGGCGTAGTGTTTCTGTCTTAATATTTAGATCCTTGATCCATTTTGACTTCAGTTTAGTGCATGGTGATAGGCATGGGTCTAGTTTAAGTCTTCAACATGTAGAAAGTCAATTTTTCCAACCCACACTTATTAAAGAGGCCATCTTCCAGTGAACATGTTTGGCCCCTGTGTCAAAGAAAAGGTGGCTGAGTGTGTTTGTATTTGTGTCTGTATCTTTTATTCTGTTCTGCTGATCCTCAGGTTTTGTTTCTTTTTTTTTTTTTTTTGTCACTACATGCTGATTTTATTACAGCAATTTGTACTATAATTTCAAGTCTTGGATTGTAATGCCTTCTGCCATACCTTTGTTGCCCAGGATTACCTTTGCTATTCTAGGTCTCTCATGGTTCCATATGAATTTTAGGAATGTTTTCTCTAGATCTGTGAGGTATACTAATGGTATTTTGATTGGGATTGCATTAAATCTGTATAACAGTTTTGGGAGTAAGGCCATTTTCATAATGTTGGGTCTTCCTATCCATGAGCAAGGGGTATCTTTCCATTTTCTGAATTCCTCTTCAGTTTCTTTCTTCAGAGTACTGTAATTTTCAGTGTATAAATCTTTTACTTCCTTCATTAGGTTGATTCCTAAGTGTTTCAATTTTTGGTGTTATTGTGGAGGATGTGATTTCACTAAGTTCTCTCCCAATGAGTGTGTTGTTTGTGTATAGGAGTACTGTGGACTTTTGAGTATTGACTTTGTACCCAGTTATGCGGCTGATTTTGCTTATTAAGTTTAGAAGTCTGTTGACAGAGTTTTTGGGGTCTTCTATGTAGAGTATCATGTTATCTGTGAATAATGATGATTTCACTTCTTCGTTTCCTGTCTTCCTTTTATTTCTCTATCTTTTCTAATTGCTCTGGCTATTGTTTCCAGACCTGTATTGAACAGGAGTGGTGATAGTGGACAACCTTATTTTGTTCCTGATTTTAGAGTGAAAGCTTTCAGTGTTTGACCATTTAGTGTGATGTTGGCTGTTGGTTTGTCAGAGATGGCTTTTATCAGATTGAGGTGAAGACTATGTATTCTGGTTTTCTTGTGGGGTTTTATCATGAATCAGTGTTGATGTGCTGAGCATTTTGTTTATGAATGTTGACCTTTTTTTAACCTGAGAGACTATTTCTGATCTGATTTCCTTTATAGCCTCATGGATTAATTTCTCTACTTCAGTTGCTATCATTTCAGAAATTTCAGGTGTGTGTTTACCATTTTCTTCTATGTCACTGACTCCTAAACTTGTTCTGGGTGGGCAGGAAGTCTGAGATTGCATTTTGCTTCTTCATTTTGTCATTTTTCTGCCTTCTTGGTGAAGATGGAGAGGTGATGGGAATGGCCTCCATCTCAGGTGCCTAATCCTTAGGTTAATATCTTAACAGAAATCTTTAACACAAGGAAAAAAAATCTGTTATTGAGGGTAGTAATGGAAGGCTTCTGAGTTTTTTAATGAGGGAAAGGGAAGATTATTTCACATTATACTAACAGCCAAGTATCCCTAAAAATCACTCAGCAACTTAGAGGTACAAAGGTAATACAGTCACTCAGAAAACTCAAGAAAACAAAATTGATTTTCAGAAGTTGTAAGTGGAGGGTAAGATAAGATCAAGGCACTTGGGCTGGGGCTTTAGCTTAGTGGCACAGCTCCTACCTTGTAAGCACAAGGTCCTGAGTTCAATTCCAGGTACAAAAGACAAATCAAGGCACCATTAAAGGGAGGAAGGAGCTCTTCAAATCACCAAGAGGGCCAAGTTTATTGTCCTAGACAACAAACTTTGTCAACATTAGGGCCTGGAGGTAAAACAAAATAATGCAACAAAGGCAATGGTAGTATATTATTATGTTCTTTCTTCTATATCTTATTTATTCAAAGCTGGAAGTGGAAACTCAGAAACCATTTACATATGCGTGTTTGTAAGCCACTCACACGTAGTATATGCAACTGTAAGAATCAGTTGCATATGAAAGGTGAACATTTGAAAATCTGCAAAACTAGTTGCGGAACATAGAAAAATGTTCTTAAAATATGTAACTTAGACTTCTATGGAATTTAATTATGTACAAATTTATAAGGTTATCCTACAAAAGATTTCAATTTTTGTCTCAGGAGAATGTCCCAAGTTTTTAAAAAATACAGTAATGGAAAGCAAAACCAAAATTAAAATAATAACATGTAGAGATATAAAGATATGTACCTTCTGGTCATCATCTGCACAATATTCATAAAAGTAGAGTTTTCAATTTCTGTGTCTTGAAATTTAATAATTGACAGTATTTTAATATTCTTTATTAATCCTCCACTTTTAGTTCTTCATTTTCCAAACCATCTTTTAAGTCAATTTGTGCTAATTTGTAGTTATTCATGATGACAAATTTCTAACACTGGGCATATCATTATTGATTTAATCTAGTTCTATGGAAAATGTTAGTAGACTGTGATGCAGAAATTGGCTAAAATTAATCTTCATTTCTCAGCAATATCTCATTCCTAAATAAGGCTACGGATTAAGCTGTCCTGCACTGGGAGACAGTATTGGCATATTTTTATCTTAAAGAAGCCAGACTGTGAAATAGATTATAAGACTTCTTCATGCCTTTGATGATTTTAAAAAAGAACAAACATGTAAGTTTTAAAAATTGTGTGTGTCTGTGTATGCATGTGTATGCATGTGTGTGAGCGTGTGTGTATGTGTTGATGTTGGGCAGTGAGTAGAAGGAAAAAGTATATGGAATGGATAAAAGTAGAGACAGGTATTATCCTGAAAAGGAAACATAATTGGTTTGATTTTAGTATATAATATTTATATGGTTTGTAATCATTTCTGTACAGGTATTATTAGCTATCTTACAGTAAGAATGGATTTTAACGTTGTGAAAATGAAAGGGAAAGAAAGTGCTCAAGAGGAAAGAACAACTGGGATAGGGTAAAGGAGGAAAGAAAGATGGGAAAAGATTGTATGTATACATATATATGTGTCTGTATGTGTATATATATACAAAATAGATAGCTATATTACTAATCTCTGTTAGTTCATCAAAAAGAACAGTTTGTTATCTTAGTGTTTGATCATTTTTTCATGCTTAAATCTTGTAATCTGAACAACTATTTCTAAATAACTGTATGCAATATACTAACTACTGTTATTTTCCAACTATTATTTTTGAAATTCTGTCTCATTTTTATACTTTTTTAAAAGAATGGATTTCAGGAATCTCTCTCCCCTGCTATATCAGTTTACACATTGTTATGATGTAAAGGTCAGGGTAATTTATGTCCTATGGGGCCAGTAATAGACGTATATGGTGGATGAGAAACACTGTGGAAAAATTTTCCAAATCTTTCATTTCTAAGTGAAAGAAACTTGACTGAGATTTCTAAAATTTGACAGTCCTAAAAATTGACAAGGCATTTATAATAATAAGTTGTGGGACTGGAAGACACTTTTTAAAAATAGTTAAAAAAACTAAATCAATCACACTAAAAAATGAATTATGGTTTATTCTCTTTGTAAAGTGCTTAAAAATTTTTGTCATAAAAAGAGACGATCAAAGGTAATGCAGCCAAAAGTATAGAAGAAACATTCTAAAGAAATACTAGGCAGTGAGCTAATAAACATTTTATTTTTTTCTAGCTTTTAAGATGTTTATAGTATTTGTTAACTTTTAAAATTTATAACTTGTGGTTGTCCTCATTCAAAATGATATTCACATCTGAATGTAATTTTTCATAACTTGTTCATTTTTAACCTTTAACAATGTACTATTAATATCCTTTCCTGATCAACAGATTGTAATTGTTGTGTTTATGGAGTTTAATGTGATATATATGCACGTGAGCGTGATGGAATCAAGCTAATTTGTACCTATTGCCTCAATTAACTATCATTTTTTATGGAGAGACATTTGAAATTTACTCTCTTAGCTGTTTTGAAATGTACAATATATTATTATTAACTAGTCACTCTACTGTGCAATAGATCTCAAAACCTAGTTCTTGTGTCTGCCTGACACACTGATTAACTATTCTTATTCCCTCTCTACCTGCATTTCTCCCCACTCTTATAATCATCATTCTACTTTTTACTTTCATGAGTTCAAGTTTCCTAGATTCCACATGTAACTGAGATCATGTAATATTTGTCTCTCAATACTTGCCTGGCTTATTTTACTTAGAATGTTTTCCAGGTTCATCTGTGTTGTTGAAAATGACCTAACTACCCACTGATACACTGAAGGACATTTAGGTGGAGTTCATATCTTGGTTAAGGTAAACAAGTTGCAACGACATGAGAGTGAAAAAGTCTGAGAATGGAAAGTGATTGTTGCTAGTGAGGAGAAATGTGTAAAAATCAACTTCCTGGGAGCTGTGAAATATATTGAGGAGAAATGAACATGAAGCTGCTATGTGAATCTGTTCCAAATAGCATTTGGAGATTATTCCACAAAACCACTTTTCTAATTTTACATTTCAATCAACTGTATCACCCAGTTACCCAACCCAGAAACCTAGTTTTTATCCTAAATTCCTCTCACTTTTACCTTTCCTTGTCACCAACTCATGTACTAATGTCAGCACCTTGGGCCAGGCCACTTGAAATTAAAACCTGCCTGGAACAGTTTTTTCCACCTCCAGATATTCTTTGGTGTGCAATCTCTATACTACTAGGTGAATATTATAGTGTGTTTGGATGCTTCCCACCCAAGTCTCATGTAATCATGGAAGTGGCTGAGTCTGGCATTTGTGATTGGTTTGTTTTCTGGTGCTGGGATTGGTGGTGTGAGTGCTGCACTTGCCCAGGGGTGGAGCCAGCATACAGTGTAAGGGCGGGAAGAAGGCATGTCTTCTCTTCTGCTTTCACTTTGCTGTTTGCAAAGGCCATGAATGGCTACCCCGCCATGCCACACTGCCTTGGAGCCAGGTGAGTATGGGCTGAAACCTTCAATGTTGTAAGAAATAAACCTTTCCTTCCCTAATTTTGGGCGTCAGATATTTTGTCCCAGCAATGAAAGAAAAGTAACTAAGCGAACTTTTAAAAGTGTTCCTAGTCCCCTATTATACTCTCCAATGGCTTTCCTTTGCTTTTAGAAATAAATCCAAGCTCTGGACCATAATTTATAGAGTCCTTTGCCAATGCCTTATTTGACTAACTTCTCTTTACCCTTCAAGTCACTGCTCTTGTGTCTCTTCCTCTTGGGATCTTTCTCTGGTGTCCAAGTCTGCATTAAGTCACCCTCAAATGGTCTCCTAAGGCACTTTGTAATCTCTTGTTTTAGAACAGAACACATTGCACTATAATTGTTTGTGTAATTGTCTAAGCAGTCTAACATTGTGAGGGCAAGGACCATGTCTTCATTAATTGGCAACATGCTGGGGAGGGAAATAGATATAGTCCCTGTTGTAAGGATACCTCATGATGTGAGAGGCTGGCATTTTCAAGTAACTATTCAAATATAAGCAGCAAGCCTCTGTTTGGAGATTTTAAACAGAGATTTTCCTATTCTCATGTGATGAAATTATTCTTACTGTTTTGTGGTTGTTCATCCATTCAGTGATTTGGGAAGAAGACAAAACAGGGTAGAAGAATAAGATCACCAATGAGTTTTAAATGTGATAATTCATAGGGGGACTGTACTCATGAAAGCCAGATTTTTTTTTCTTTTTTTTATTTTAAAAATAGTAAAGTCCAACAAAACATCACAGAATGAAGTCAATCAAAACAAAGCAGTAGAACTGGTACGGAACTTCAAAAAAAGATATAAGGAAAACAATAGCTACTATAGTATATCTTGTTATTTTCAGAATAATTGACCATTCCTTCAGGTATAGTAAAATCAAATCAAAAACAAAATAGAATAAAACCAATAAAAACAGAATATGAAATAAAGCAAAAAAAAATTAATCAGAATAAAGCAAAGCAATGAGAACAATATTGGGTCTCAAAGACAAGACAGAACAGAATCCCCCATATTTGCTACATTGCATACTGTGTCATCTTCCCAAAAGATGCTCAGACTGCTGGTTCCAGGCCTGCAAAATCAACCAAACAATACATACATTTAGTTGCTTTATGTCCTGTAGTTGTATTAACTTAGCTGTTCCTCCAAACCAGCAGGTTGCTTATGTCCTTGATTCTTAACCTGTGCACCCATAGGCCTACAGGAGGCACATCGCTTTCACTTCCTGGAGTCCACACCAGTCGTGTGCACTCACCAGGAAGGTAGGCTAGTTGTCTTCTGGTTGGATCCTCCCTAACCCAATGAGGCAGATTCTCAAGAGGCCCATCTCTTTCTCTTCCTGGAGTCCACACCAGTCACGCAGGCCCCTAGAGGGCAGAAAAGATATCTTCTGGTTGGAGCCACTCTGACCCAGTTGGTTGGGTTCCCGAGAGGCACATCTCTTTCTCTTCCTGGAGTCTGCGCCGGTTGCGTGCACTCACCAGGAAGGTGGGCTAGTTGTCTTCTCGAAAGCCAGATTTTTGATTGGAAGAGTCTGTCACTCCAAGGAAAAATGGACTTCCTGAATTCCGAGACATATCCTTGGAATAGTACCAGAAGGTCAGAGCACTAGAGTAGAATTCTTCTATAAACTCTAGAGTAGGGAGAATGCAAAAAATGTTTGTTATATGGGGAGAAGACAAAAAGGCAAAGAAACTTGAAATGGGATATAGAGTACAGCAAAAGAGAAAGCTACAAATGAGAAATTTCCTGTCTCCTCTTCCCCCTGCCTCCACAGTATGTCTTTTTAGGGTAAAGAAACCCTAAGATAGTATTGAAAAATCGTGAGTCAGACTCATGCTCTGCTTCTCTTTCCATTACTCAGAAAAGGTCAGAATCTCTTACAAAAACCCTGAGTTTAGTATAATGCTGGATCAACATGGCACCTTGGTGCTTGATTACAATTGTTGGGGCAGGCGATGAGATAAATAGATTTGTTACAGGAAAACACATTTCTATGTTTTAGATAATGTAATTTAAAGGTCTGTTTTGAAGGACTGGTCCTCAGCATGTTATTGGGAAGTATGAACCTTTACAAAATGGGGCCTAATGGAAGTTCCTTAACTTATTAAATAGTTGCCCCTGAAAGAGATTGTAGGACCTTGCCTATCTCTTCTTGCTGCTTTCTGCTTTGTGATGAGAGCACTCATTTGGCTTATATGGCTGCCTTGAGGTACTGCAGTCACCAGAGGCCAAAGCAAATTAAGCCTCCCAATTTTGAATTTGAACCAATCACAAGCTGAATAACTTTTTTCTCTTCATAAGTCAACTATCTCAGGTATTTTATTATAAAAATACAAAACAGACTAATACAGAAATCTAGAGTTCCTGGGCCTTTTGGATAGGGAAAATCCATGGAAAACAGAGCAAGAAACATGAAATAGAAACTGAGAAGGTTTTGTTTATGGTTGTATCCAAAGCATCTAGTATAACTCACAGGTTTATAATAAGTTAACAAATATTTATTGAATAAATTTAATGAATGAGGAGTAGAAGAAAAGGATTAAATTGCTTTATATTTATTTAAAACAATTTTATGAATGAAAATTGTCTTGTTTGCACACAAATCTCTTAATTGGAGAATTGACTTTAACTCTTCAGGTGAAGAACCTCCAATAGAAAGACCTGAGGGAAGTCATAAAATCATAGTATTTGCCAGGTCTGGTGGTGCACACCTGAAATCTTAGCTATGGGGGAGCCTGAGCTAGGAAGTTCACAAGTTAAAGCCCAGCCTGAGCAACTTAGAAGACCCTGTCAAAATGAAAAATAAAAAGGGCTGGAAATGTAGGTAGGTAGTAAAGCACCCTTGAATACACACACTCCTTAGCTCATCTCCATTGCTCTAGAATCCATTGATTCTCTTGATGAAACAATGACAATTTACTTGGTCTAATTATTCTACAACCTATTCCACTTCTTGCATTAATTGTTGGTACTTCATTACTGGCTAGTACTCTAGCAGAAGATATGGTATGTGTTAGTTACTTTTCTCATTGCTGAGACAAAATAATTGATACCCAAAATTATAGGGTGAAAGGTTTATTTAACTTACAATTTGTAGCAGTTTCAGCCCATGATCAGCTGGCTCCAAGGTAGGGTGGCACATGGCAGAGGGGCATGGTGACACAAGACAGCAAAAGAAATGAGACAGAGAGAGAGAGCAAACAAAGCCTCTTTCCCCCTTTAACTTTGGGTGTTGGGTATTTTGCCCTAGCAACAAGAAAAGTAACTAAGATAGAATTTTGTACCAGAGAAGTAGAGTTGTTGCTGCGACTGTACTTAACCGTGTGGTTCAAGAGTCTTTGGGAATGGCCTATGTGAAGAGACTGGAAAGTTTGGGAAATGCCAGATGAACAAGTACAGCTGGAATGCCTTAGGCTTTTCTGTATGGGAGATTTTGGTCAGAGCTCAGAAGACCAGAAGGCTGATAGAAATCCTGCCACTAAAGACCAGGATTGGAAGGTTTCTTTTGGGAAGAAGGACTACACTGGCTATTAGACTACAGATGATTTATATTATAGTTTGGCAGAAAGTTTGTCTATATTTTGCTCCTGCCCCAAGACTTTTCCAGAGACTGAGATTAAGGGTGGCAGACTAATACGGTGGAAGAAATTTCAAGGCAGTCTAATGTTGAGGCTGTGGCATGGCTGCTGTTAGGGGTTTTTAGCCAGATATATGTTGAAAATTAAGAACAAAGAGGCCAGTAGAATGATTTAAAATATTTTGAGTTTGGCCAGAAAGGAAGCTCCAGTAAAGTTGTGGACTGCAAAGATAGAGCAGAGGTGATCTTGATTGCTGAAAAGAAACAGGAGGATAGAAAAGATACCTGAGGGCATCACAAGAAGCAACAGGACACCACCCTTTGCATCCTCAAAATTGCAAAAATAAAAGACTTTGCTTTGAGAATAGAACCGTGGAGCACCATGTTCTAGAGTACTGGTGACTGCACAGCATCCCAGAATGTTGGCAGCACAGACAATTTGTTCCTTGGAATCGGATATAATGTGCCCAGTGATCTAGGAGCTAGTCCCCTACAGCCAACAGATAAGGAAGCCTGGCTATTGCTCCAGCTGGCAGCAGATCTTGTCATCATCCATATCATGCTGGTTTTAGGCACATGCAGAATGCAAGAGTTGTGGGATTAGGAAGGCTTCCACCTAGGTTTCAGAAGGTGGGGGATGCCAGGCCCCTGAGGAGGCAGTGCAGGAAGTTGTGAATATGAAGCTAAAGGTGCAGTGGAGATCCTAGACACTTAGAGAAGCCAGGAACATGGATCATCTAAGGAAAACTACAAGGAGGCGCATATGTGGGCTCCAGAGAGAAGTCTTGGGAGCTGCAACCACCAAAAGTGCCACAGAGGAAGAGTCACCCAAACCCTTTGGGGTTCACATCTTGCAACAGATTGGCTTGGATGGTGAACATAGAACGACAGGACTTAATGTTTGCCTTAGTGAATTTTTGGACTTGCTTTGGTCCCATTCCTTTATTTCCCCATTTTTAACTTTTGGAATGGAAATTTCTATCTTGTACCATTGAATGTTGGAAGTGTATAACTTTCTTTTCATTTGTACAAGGGCTCACAGCTAAGAGTTTGCCTAAAATCTCAGAGGAGACTTTTGACTCGGACTTTTCAGCAGTGCTGAAACTGTTAGGATTTTGGCAACTCTTGGAGATGGACTAACTGCATTTTGCATAAAGGATGTGCATGAATCTGTGTGGAGCCAGAGACAGAATGTTGTGGTTTGTCTCTAGATGTTTCTTCAAAGCCTCATGCAGTCGTGAAGTTTTTTTCAGAGGGATATGAATCTAGAGTGTGTGATTGATTGGTGGTGCTTTGCTTGGATTAAGGTTGCTGGGATTAAGACAGGATGACTGCTGGATCAGCCCACTGACTGGATGGATTGGCATTGCCCTAATCTCAGCAGCCTGGCTAGGGTATAAAAGAAGCAGAAAGAGGCTTGTCTCAGGCTCTCTTGTTGCTCTTTCTGTCTTCCACCACCATGAGCGGTAACTCCCTGCCTTGGAGCCAGCTGATTATGGGCTGAAACCTCTACAAACTGTGGGCTAAATAAACTTCCTCCTTTTACTTTGGGTGTCCAGTGTTTTGTCTCAGCCATGAGTAAAGTAACTAAGACATGGTGCACAGTCAACATTCAACACGTATTTGTTGAATGAGTTTCTGCAGAATTCATCTAATGTACAGATTTGAAAACTTTGGAGGAAGGAAATTTCTTCTTCTTTTGAATTGCATCTGTACTAATTATTTAGAGATAATTGTTTAAAGATATTTGTTGAAGTAACTGAACAATGGAAGATGCAATGAAGGGGAAGAAAATTTGAGATCATCTTGAACACTTCGATCAAATAGACCTTTCCAGAGAATCTGTATTAAACCTAAAATTTGTTTCTCTCCGTTGCTTTTGATATATTATTTTTAATTCATTTTTGCCACAAAACATATGCTCAATATCGTGATCATATACATATTATAAAAGAATATATTTTTAAACAATTTGCTTTTCCCAATTCTTTCTTTTATGCTTTTTAAGGAAGAAAACTCTTACGAAGAATGTTTGCTTTGCTGAATGAGATGTAGGGTATATATTGTAGAGGCAAGTGAGGCTTGTATTCTACAGAGAAAGAGTAGAGACATGCCGATCTAATGATGTATGACTAACCTACACTATATTGTACATTTTGGACAGGGCTGGTAAACTTGGACTTTACTCTTTCTCAGCTTAGTCAAGACCTGATTGTTATTGTCCCTTTCTATTGACTTGGCAGTTCTTTAGTCCTGTATAACACAGATCCTTTTATGTCTCTACTACATCCTGCATTTTATCTTGGTGAAGGATGCTTATGCTGCAACAGAAGCAACCAATGTCAGCCTTAGATTCGACAGTCATCCTGTGGACTCTCAGCTCAGAATCTCTGTTACCCAGGAATGCAGGGACAGCCTTCTTTCTAGCTGACCATGCCTTCTCTCCTGTTTCAACCATACTAGATATGACCATTTTTTGGTCAGGGACTAATCTTCCTAGTGTTTACTTCTCAGACCTGGAGATATGAGGTGTCAATCCTAGTTAATTACCTACTTCTCCTCCCACCTAGCCTTGAAGAGTACTTATCTTCTCTATTTCCATTCTCATTTTGTTCCCACAAATCATTAGGTTGCAAAGAATGGGATTCTCATTTCCATTTCTTACTTAATTAAAAATATTCAATATCATATCCATAATTTTCTCAAAAAATATTTTGCCACTCCATTTCCTTAAAGATAAAATTACAAGTGAATATAGGGAGACGGAAAAGTTACTTACCATGCATAGGAAGCTATTTTTAAAATGGTGAGAACACTATGCAAAAGAGTGATTTAGATGACAGCCAATGTTCTTAGGTTTCGATGATTTTGTTAGGTTTAGAAAATCTGTGTCACCTTTTTCATGAAACGGTAGACTGGAAATTAATATTTAACTCAATCTCTAATGATTCATGATTTCTTTAGTGATTACAATTATTATTCTTGTAAGTGGAATAAGCCAGTTTTAGTCTAAGTTTTGGAGACTTTTAATTCTAGCATAATAATTGAAGTTTATGCCTTTATATACTAGCACTTAAGTATTCTGCTGTAATGTATCTCCTTAAAAGTCTGACTCTTTGGATTTATGTGAATTCAGAGGAGAGAGCTTATTTTTTTTTCTCACACTTCTGCATCCCCACTAGTCAGCTTAACACCTGTGACACAGTAAGTGCTCAAAAGTTGTTTGTTGAATAAACACCATTAAAACCTACAGGTAATCAGTAATATTTCAACTTAAAAGTGGTAATATTATAAAAGGCCACAAGATGGGCTCATTTCACTATGAAATTTATGGAACACTCCTGAGTCATTTTATTAAAATTTTTTTCCTACAGAAAATGAGAAAGATTTTGTATATTGTTCCTGAATCTTAAAGAAGAATTAAAATGCATTTAGTGCTAATTGCTGGCAATGTTTAGCCATTTCTTTATCCACCTAAAATTACATTAAGCAAATGAATCATGCTTTTATTTAGTTATTGTTCCCTCTTGTGGCTTTGAAAAACATTAAGATTTTATCTTTATTGCTCCTTCTGCATTTTCCTTACTACAAAACTGAAATATATGTCTTGCTATTTATAAGATAATAAACTGTATTTATTAGACTGCAAAATGGGTTTGTCACAATTTTTTTCATTCAATACATTGAAGTCCACTAAATTGAATAGCCCTTTCCTCTAAAAACTATTTCTTGAAAACTGACTTTATACCAGGTAGTGCCAATCATAATTTTGAAAGACATAATATCCAGTGTCATAATCCCAAATGTTGAAATCCCCGAATCACAGTCTCAAGTGATTAAAACCAGAAATGCCAAAATGCTGGAAAAGCCATAATTCCCATGGTGTTGGTGGTAAGGTAAGAATTATATAAGAGGGGTAGAAAGCCCATTCTGGAGAAAATGAATGTGAATGTATGCTCTATGCCAAATGACAAAAAGGCAGCGACTATATTCATTACAATGCAAGACTTTAAAATATACATCACATGAAAGCCCCCCAACTCTTATGTACTACCTCTTGCAACTTCATCATCTATCCTCTATTACCTTTTTAAAATCACATGTCAAATTTTTAGGTTTTATAAAGTTTTGTCACTTTTAAATTGTCAGAATAATTTTTTGCAATTTGCAGTGCTATGTATTTGTGTTGGTTAAGGTGAATTGTCAATTGATTGAATTGGGAACTGTCCCACAGTGCATCTGGGTAGATTATGGAAGCATGGCCTTGGTGAGTATACATATTCCTTGCCCACCCTTTTCTCACTAGTGTGGTTCCCCTGCTCTTCTTTTGGGCTCCCATGAACTAAGCACCTTTGCTCTTTCATGCCCTTCCACTGTGATGCTTCTGCCTTGGAGCTATCCAACCACGGACCAAATTCCCTGAAACAGTGAACTAAATTAAACTTTTCTTTCTGTTGTGGGTATTGGGTATTGTGTCCCAGTGATATGGACTGACTGATACAGTGTCTCTCTTTGCTTTGTTTCCATATATGAGATGTAAATTATTTAAAGGCCTTTAGAGACTTCTCACTTGTTTTTTTTTTTTTTTTACAAATACACTTTCAGAATGTCAACTTTTGTGTGTGAGCATTGTGCATGTACATAAAAATACTGAAACTTTGATAAAAATGTCTTTTTTTTGTACATTTGCACTTGTGAAAGAAATTTCTTCAGATCCTGACTCTTTTGATAATTGTGTATGTGGTGATGATACGTTGGCTTTTGATGGATCTTGTCAAAAGACTTAGATTATCCATCATGGCATTTGGATGATTGAGGTTATAAAGCTGGGTGCATACAATCACCAATCATAGTGATATGCATTAATAAATTCTGCTTTTTTACCTATTTCTTTGTGAATACAGTTTGCTCATAACTGTCATACTTGTCCCACTGGTATGAGTGAATCTTAGTATTTAGGTATAATAAGCATATACCATGAAAATATTCCATGTTTTAGAGGCTAGAGTTATAGAAGTAAAGAAGAAAAGGTCACTTCTGTATGAGAGGTAAAATTTTAATTGGAATACAGAAAATAGTCAAACAAAAGCAAAAATAAATTAGGGAAGCAAGAAAATATGAGGCAATTAAAAAATAGGGTGGTGTCATAAAGCAGGACTGGCAGTAGCATACTTTATAGCCTTTGAGGAGGTGATGGTTAAGGGAAGCCAAAAGTGATAAGGAGAAGGTGTCCTTGTGCAATCCTGGGGGTGAGAAGTTAGCAGAGAGAGCAACTGCACAAAAGCCCAAGGCAGGAACAGGTTGTTGCTCTCCATTTGCAAAGGCAGAAACAGAAACTGTGTGACAATGAAAGATTCAGCCAATATCACTACTGAGTCTTTAAATCAGTTGATATTTTTCAACTAATGTCCTGGCTTCCCTTAAAGATAAGCAGTTACTGGTGTGTGTCTTTATAACCCTCTCAAGGATTGTTGCTCATTTTAGGCAACTGGCATGAACTTCTAGGCAGAAAGAGGAACTGTTGTGGAATTGGCTGTTCTTTAGCTGAAGGAAACATTCATCCTAAAAGGATTACATTCTATTAGGATGACTCCAAGAAAATCAGGATATCTTGGCACCTGTTGAAGCCATGATGTGATTGGTCTGTTCTTCTTATGTTCAGTATCTATTGTATGAAGTATCTACTGCCAGGCACTGCATATAAAGCAACAAATAAAGATCCTGCCCTTAAGGCCCATTATGGCCAGGTGGTTCAGAATGGCTTATATAATTTGAACATGGTATACTTTAATTCGCTTAAGTCTACCCAATATGACTAAATTTATAACTATTATTTGTGGAGTCTTTGAACAAATAAGGAAGTTGCACTCATTTCCAGAATTTTGATTCTCTTCTGACAGTCTCAATGGAACTCTTCTCCAGGGGATAGATGTGATTTCAATTATTCCTGCTTGCAAAGATCCAGAATCTTAGTGCTGGCACCACTGAAAACTGAAAGATAGAATGGCTTATTTTTACAGCTGTAATCCATAGCGTGGAATCAGACTTATACAGTACTTCCTCACCCCTACCAATTTCTGTCTGCAAGATTAGAGTTGTTTTTTCATGCCTCTTTTCTCTATTAATCATCATATGAGAAACTTAAGAATCATACATTGGCTAAAATCTATTATAACTGAACTGGATGTCTAATTATAATAGACTCAGTTGACTTTTTAAAAATATTTTCATGTTTAGGCTGCCTGGATAAAAGTCAGGAGAGAAAGAAAAGCAAAGTATATTGGTATGCTGATCTTTTGACACAAGGACTCTGTCACCTTTTAGGAATGTGATGTAATTATGTTCTCACATCTCACTCATTGAAAAAAAATCACCTTAAAAGGACTTGAGACTTCACCAGAATATTATTTTGGAGTTTTTCTTTGTCATTGAAAGCATATAATATTAACATACTCTGTGTAAGGTAGATTGTTCTTGATTAAATTTCTATGAATAGTTTTATACCTTCTTATATTAATTTTTAATACTGCAATAGCAAATTATCACAAGCTTTGTGGTACAAAAACATCGTACATTAATTATCTTACCATTCTGGATGCCAGCGGTCTGATAGTTGATCTACTGGGCTACATTTAAGGTGTCAACAGGGCTAGGTTCTTTCATAAAGCGCTAAAGGACAATATGCCTCCTTGCCTTTCCCAGTATCTAGAGAGGCTGTCCACACTGCCTAACACCTGTGTCTCTTTCCTCATCTTCAGAGTCAGCAATATCACCTCTTTATGATTATCTTCATTTAAGTTACTCTTTAATCAAAGCCACACAGAGGTTCTTCACTTCTAAGCACACATGGAATTAGATTGACCCCAATCCCTGGATAACCTAGGATAAGACAGTTGTTGACTTTCATTGTCCATACCCTTAATTACATTTTCCCTTTTATGATGTAAGGTGACATATTTACAGATATTGGGGATAAGAACATAGATGTCTGTGGGGCCATTATTTTACCTATCATGCCTTTTTTAAAAAGTAGAATGCACTAAAAATAAGATATTCACAACTGCTGTAAATCTCTTGTATAGAAATCTTGCTGTTTCCAGGTTTGACATATATGTGTGTCTCTGGAGATAGAGGAAAAAACCCTCGCTTTGTATTGCAAAGTAAAGAAAAATTTAATTTTGAATTTAAACTTTTATCTTTGCTTTGTTTCTTGTCTCTTTGGGATAAGTATAGAATGTGAAATGAGTATCTATGCTTTAGTGTCTTCAGCGTCTCTCCTCTTCTTGTAACAGGAGCTGTTTCTTTCTTAGCTTTGGGTAGAAGAAGTGAGTACCCCCCACTTATCCTGATACTCTGGAAGAGGTTTCATCATGGTACTCCTCTACCTCTTTGCCTCAGGGCTGTGCTCATGACCCTACCCTACTCGATTGGATTGTCATATCTCTCCCACACATTATGACTGGTAAACTAGTAGGTTTTTAACCCAAGGTTGGCTAATCAGAGTAATTCTCTGGGATATTTTCCTAAATGGCTCTATAGGTGAAATTTTCTCTTTCTTTGTTAAAATAAAGCTGAAAATATGATTTAGAGCCCCTGGTGGTTCTGTGTGCTTCACTACTTAGAGAAACTGAGAGACTGACAAAGGGAGAGAAGACATCAGGGAGCTGATCTCTGAGATCTCAAAGCTTCCTTGGTTCCTCTTTGATAATATCAACTGCACATGCTTGTTTATAGTCCTATGAAGTTCCCCTATGCTTAATATAGTTTGTTTTGAAGATTGTTTCTTGTAACAAAAAGACTCAATAAATGCAGGTGATTTTCCCTCTTCTAATTCCTATTTTTCATGTTATTTGTCCCACTAATTCATTGGGTTTAAAAGCTAAATCTAAAATCAAGGATATCTCTCATAGAACAAGAAACCAAGGAATAATTACAGGAGATTCTGAAATAGGTCCACATGATATTGCCTGCATGTTAATTCTTTGATCACATTGTCTGGAAAAATTTGTTCCCTATTCTACAGTTGATTTTGGATTATTCAACTCATCTAGTTAGAGGGGATTATGCATAGATGATGGTAATTGAATTAATACAATGGCAATAATAAGAAAGCTTGAATTATGAATTACTATTCTTCATTTCTGTTAGTAAGTTTTCATAGTGAAATTAGAATTCTTAAAATGAAATCTTCCTTCTAATTTCTTCTTATTTTGCTTCTGGAACTAATATATTTTCAACAAAATCTTCAAAGCCCAATTATTGTAAATAATTCTGTCATGCTTCCCATTTTCCAAAGTTCAGGAGTTTATATAAGAATATTTCTACTACAACTCCATACCCAGAATATTCTCACCCAAGTACTGGAAATGCCTGTTTTACTACATAGTTTAGATTTCTCAATAGCATAGTTGAAACACATAGAGAGCCTGTTATTTGACATTCATCCTTTACATCCAAGCAGAGGCCCAGCATGTACTTCCCAATATACTGCTGTGCACAATTCCAGAGGGAATTAGAAGGTAGAAGAACATGCAATTAGCTTATGAGGTCAAGAAATCTCTTCACATTAAATCACAGAAGGGATTATCTACATTTACCGAGCAGGATATCTTCTTTGTATTTTGTGTAAATGCAGAAATAATCCCTCAAGTTTAACATAGAAAGACTACCACTGCAAAACACAATTAGCTTGGTACTCAGAAGAATATACTAGACCTTGAACTGAGTACTAAATTCAGGGCTTATTTCTTGAGGGTTTTCCTGAATGGGAGTCCTTTACATTTCATGCAGTGAATCAGAACCAGAACTACTTAGTCTCCCAGCTAAATAAGGATTATGCATCCCTGCAAAGATATTTTAATATATTTGTGTGATTGCTTACTATATATTTGTTGAACATGAACTAGGTATTTGATATATAAAGGTGAACAAAATAGATCTGATTTCAGCTGTCATTGAGCTTGCAGTCTAGTGGCATACAGACACCAAAGAAAGCATAAATAAATCTGTAATTAAAAATGACCCTATGAGCTGGGTGTGCTGGTGCATGCCTTTAATCCCAGCACTTGGGAGGCTGAAGCAGGAGGATCATTGTGAGTTTGAGACGAGCCTGGGCTACAAAGTGAGTTCAAGGTCAACCTGAACTCCAAAATAGGGCCGGGGACTTAGCTCAGTTGCCTAAGCGCCTGCCTGGCAGGCATGAGGTTGTGAGTTCAATTCCAGGTACCAGAAAATAAATAAATAAATAGATAAATAAATAAATAAATAAATAAATAAATAAAATAAAAATGACCCTATATGCTGTAAAGGAAAAGGGAGGTTGATAATAAAGTAAAATGTGAGGGATGTTTGAGTTGAGTAATGAGAAAGACCTCTTGAAGAAGGTGATATTTAATTGAAGATAATTTGAAGAGTGAAAAAATATTAGTCAAGGAAAACTATAAGGAAGAGAGTACTAGGCAATAGGAGGAGCACCCTGGACAAGAAAGAATAAATAACAATCTATTATAGAAGACCTGATACAGTGAATTGTAGCTCTTAAAGAGTCTTACACACACAGTGAACAGGAAGTTGGTGAGTGATGGAGGACAGTAAGAGTGTTTGTCTGAAAGAGGGCTAGGGACGGCAGGAAAATTACACTGGCTTACACCTTGTATTTTCCTTAAACCAAATTAAAAATTTTGAGAATGAGAAAAGTGAATTAATTTGCATTTTAAAGAGATCATATATATTCCTGCTTGAAGAATGGTGGTGGTGGGGCTATAATCAAAGCACGGACATTAGTTACAATACACAGATGAGTCTGGTCTTTCAGTAGTCATGGTAATGGAGAGACTCAAATAGAATATATGTGCTTGCAAATAGGATGAGATTTTAGTGATGGGTTGAATATAGGGAATTAAGTCAAGGCATCTACTTTGAGTGACTGGTGAGGTAGTGGTGGTGTTTAGTGATATGGAAAAGACTTTTGGAAGAAGAAATATTTTGTAGATAGAGCAAGAGTTCAATTTTAAAATACTTAGCTTGAAATGCTCATGATCTGTGCCACAGAGATATCAATGACACAGATGGGAACACTAGTCTGGAGTTCAGAAGCGAAGTTCGGGCTAAAGATTTAAACCTGAGATCAAAAGTACATACTGTTTTTTTTTAAACCACTTATTCTGAAATAACTTCAAACATGCAAAAAGTTAGAAAAGTAGTACTGAAAATTATGTGCATCCAGATTACCACTGTTAGCATCTTATATAGCCATACTACAATGACCAACACCAGGAAATTGCAAATAATAACTAGTATCTAGTTTGCAAGTTTTACTTATGTATTGCTAATGTCCTCCTAATACCTCTTTTGCCATTATTACCCAGGATCTAAATCTCTGGTTACACATTGCATTCAGTTGTCATGTCTCCTTAATCTCCCTTAATATGGAATACTTCCTTTTTTTTTTTTTTTTCATCCTTATGATGTTTTTGAAGAGCCTTGCGGCCAATTACATTATATGGTGTGTCTCAATTTGGGCTTATCTGAATATTTCTTTATGTGTAATTACAAGAATACATTTTTGGTGATCAGGATATTTCAGAAGCTAAGAGAAGAGTGAAATACTTGTGTTACTGAGTGGGAGGTTGTATTATGAAACTTCTGTCACTTGTTTCAAAGGAAACTGCTTGCCTTGGCTGTGCTCCATTTCTTGCTCCTCTTCCCTTGAGTTGGACACAGCCATGATGGTGGACCCAGCTTGGATCACAATAATGAGGACAAAGCTCTTGAGGCAGTGGAGCAATAAGATACAGCCTGGGTCTTTGAATGACTTTGTGGAACCAAATCATTTCACTAGCCTAGAACACTTGCTGATCTCTATCAAGGATAATAAACATTTGTCTTATTTAGGTCACTGTATTCTTGGGATTCTTTTTTGCAGCAGCATAGACTGTGCCTTATAAGCATCATGAGTAAAAGAGTAACCTTGAGTACCAACACTAGCAGAGGAAGGCCTTACTGCTCCTAGACATGAGAATTCTTGGCTATTAGTGAGGTGGGAAGGAGGTAGGAGAGTAGGAAACAGGAAAGAAGCTGGCCTTTCTTTCTTTCTTTCTTTTGGCCAGCAGATTTTTCTTCTGAAGCAGGGTTGAATGAAAACTGGGGATAACTTTAGTGTTGATTATTACATGGGACCTACTATTTTAATTACTGGAGTTATATTATTCTTGGGAATACAATGATAAGACGACTTTTGCTATATGAGATAATGGAAAAAGTCATCAATGCCATTGTAAAATTTATTTAAATGATGTGAAAGAACCTAATAAAATTTAAATGGGCAATAAGGCTATACTTATTTTTATTTTACTTTATTGGGTTTCTTTTTAAAGTGTGTAAATTTGAAATTAAATTTTTGAAAAATAATAAGCTAAATACTCAAGCATTTAAATATGAGTTAACCCCAAAAGATATAAAAGAATGAAATAAATACTAAGCAAACAATGCAAAATCAACTAAACCAAAAACTAATTCTTGGAAAACATACAAAAAACAGATTAACTTCTTTCAAGCAGTAAGCATAACTACATGTAAAGTAAAAATGTAAAAATAAAAGAAAAAAAAGCCAGGTAATATTATAAACAGACTTAGGTTAATGAGTTTGGAAAAACTAGAACAAATACTTTTCTAGAAAAATGTAATTCACTAAAATTTATTTGAAAGACTTATAAGCACTAAAAATTTAACATTCAAGTATCTACATGTATACAATAGCACCTATCCCTGAAGTTTTTACAGATGAACTTCGTGAAGATTTAAAGGGAATAATAATGCCAATCTTACAAAATATGTATATACAAAAGTAAAAGAGGATGTACTACTCAGTTGCTCTTATTTGTCTAGGAACTATGGTACATATATGAAATAATTATTCAAGAGGGAAAATTAAAGACCGTTTTCATTTATGAATATAGTTGTAAAAATCCTAAAGCCTAAATATTTTAAAATGAATACTGCGACTGAATTTTTTCAAAAGATATCTTAACCGAGCAAGAGTCATCTCAAGAATGTAAGGATGATTTATTAACCTAACTTCTATAGTTTACCATAATCACTGCATGAAAGAGGTTAAAACCCACTTCCAGAGCCCGTGTCATGTATTGCTGCTGTTAAAAAAAAAAAAAACCCACAAAATTTGCGCATTAAAAACAACAAACAAATTTATCTATGTTTTTAAAGTTAAAAAGCCCAAATCCATCTCAGTGTGCTAAAATCAGGATGTTGACAGGGCTGCATTCCTTCTGGAGGTGGTAGGGTAGAATTTGCATTTTCTGGCTCCCGGGATTGTCCATATTCCTTCACTGTGGTTCCATTGTTAATCTGCGAACTCAGCCTTATAGCATCCTCTAGTCTCTTTCTGACTCTCATCCTTCTGCCTCCTTTTCTTAAATACAAAACCATGTGATTTCTTTGCCTCACCTGAATAACCCAGCATATTCTGCCTATCTCAAAAATCTTAGTTCAATCTGTAAAGTCTTTTTTCAGTTGTGACAAGTATTCACAGGCTCTTGGGATTACAACATGGATGTCTTTGGAAGCTTTTATTTGGCGCATTAGAAAAATAATTTGATAAAATTGAACATGTATTATGATTTCAAAATAGCAATAAAACTTAGCAATAGGAATAGAAAGATACTTCCTTAATCCAGTACATAGTAGGGCTAGGAACATTTTTTAAAAAGTTAGTAACTCCACAAGAATTTACATTATCATTGTTTCCATTCAATATTATGCTGGAGATCTTATCTACTCTAATAAACAAAATAGATAAATAAAAAGTAAAGCACAAGAGAGAAGCAAAAAGTGTTTTAGACAAAGTGATTTTCCACATAGAAAATAAAATAAATTATACAAATAATAAAACTAATACCAAAAAGTTACCAGACAAGATGAATTTACTATTGTTTTTACATACCAGCTGTGAGCGAATAGAAAATGCAAAATGTAATTTTAAAAATTTCAATCCCTACCTCATGGCATACACAGATATCCATCCCAGGTAAAATGGGGACTTAAATATTTAAGGCAAAGCTATGAAACTTTCAGAATGCAACAAGTGAAATTAATTTCATAACACAGAGTAGGGAAAGAATTCTTAAATATGATTTAAAAACTGTAACCCTTAAAGGAAAAGATTGAATTTTATTACTTTGAAATTATGAACTTCTCCATCAAGAGCCACATAAAGGTGATGAAAAGGCAAGTCACAAGTGGAAGACATTTTAGACACATATAACTGAACCAGCAATAATACTAAAATATGCAATGATCACTTAAAAATGAATTAAAAAAGAAATTCTTAGTAGAAAGATGAAAGGTTTGAATAAGCATTCATAAAAGAAGAGATTCAAATGGCTAATAGACATAAAATGTATGTGTCTCATTCAAATTAAGGAAACACAAATTAAAATCATAACAAGATACCACCCTATATTTAGTATATTAGCAAAATATTAAAAAGTCTTTTTATATGTGGGGTATAAGCATGAATTCAGCAGATGTGTATTGATTAATGTGATACACCACATTAGCAGAATAAAGAACAAAAACCATATTAGCTCAATGGGTGCAGAAAAAGCATTTAACAAAATTCAACATCTTTTCATCATAAAAATTCTCAACAAATTAGGTGCAGAAGGAATGTACCTTAACACAATAAAGGTCATATATAACAAGTACACAGCAAACATTACATTCAATGATGAAAAGTTAAAAAGCATTTCTTCCATGATAAAGGACAAGACAAAGATTTCCCACTCTTGCCACTCCTATTTAAAAAAGTTCTAGATGTCCTAGCCAGAGCTATTAGTCAAGAGAAGGAAATAAGTCTTCCAAGTAAGAAAACATGAAGATATCGAGTTGTCTCTATTTGCAGATATAATTTTATACATAAAAAAGCAATAAAGACTTCACCAAAAATGTTAGAATTAATAAATTCAGTGCAGTTACAAGACATGAAGTCAACGTAAAAAAATGAGTATCATTCATATATGCTGACAGTTATCTGAAAAAGGAATCAAGAAAAAATACCTTTTGTAATAGCTACCAAAAAAACACTTAGGTGTAAATTCAACTAAGAAAGTAAAAAATCTGTACAGTGATAACCAGAAAACATTGTCAACAAAATTGAAGAAGACACAAACAAATGAAAAGCTATTCCACATTCACAGATTGGGAGAAATAATATTGTTCAAGTCACTCATAGTAATCTAGAGATTCAATGCAAGCCCAATCAAAATTCTAGTGACATTTTTATGGAAATAGGAAAACAATTCTAAAATTCATATGGAAACAAAAAGACCCTTAGTATCTAAAACAATCTTGAGCAAAAAGAACAAAGCCAGGAGCTAATGCCACTAATTGATTTTAAAATCTACTACAAACTGTGGTAGTCAAGGTAATATGCTACTGTTATAAAAACAGAAATGTAGACCAATACAGCAGAATAACAAACCCAGAAATAAGTATGTACATTTATTGGTCAATTGATTTTTAATAAATGCATACATACATAATACAGAAAGGATAATCTCTTTATTGGATATGGAATTCTCGCCTAACATGGATAAAGTCCTGGTTCAATCCCAGCACTGCGATAATAGTAGTAGGAGCTAGAGAAATGGGATATTCATATGCAGAAAAATCATTATCTCATATCATATACAATTAACTCAAAATAGATTAATGGCTTAAATAAAAGATTTGAAACTGTAAAACTCCTGAAGACAGCATAGGAGAAATGTCCATTATATTGACTTGGGTGATATTTGTTATTTATGACACCCAAAAAGAACAAGCATCAACAGAAATAATAAGTAAAATAGATAAGTGGGATTATGCCAAAGTAAAAAACTTCTTCATAGCAAAGGAAAAAACTTACAGAATGGGAGAAATATTTGCAAATCATACTTCTGAGAAAAAGTTAATATCCAAAGTATTTAAGGAATTCAAACAAAAGAAAACAAATAACTTGATTTAAAAAATGGGCTTGACTATCCAGTTGTCAAAATAAGACATACAAATGGCCAACAGGTATGTGAACAGATGTTTAACATTAGATATCATCAGGGAACCACAAACTAAAACATCTGTGAGATACCACTTCATACCTGTTAGGATAGCTGTTATCAAAAAGACAAAAATAACAAACATTGGTGAAAATACGGAGAAAAGTATACCTATATATACTCTTTGGGGTAATGTGCATTAGTACAGTCATTTTGAAAAAATGTATGAGGGTCCCTCCAAAAATTAAAAATAGAACATACGATCCAGAAATCCCACTGCTGGAAACATATCCAATGGAATTTAAATTATTATGTTGAGAAGATATCTAAATTCCTGTGTTTGTTGCAGCCTTAGTTACAATAGCCAAGCTATGGAATCAATTAAAATGTCTATCAGTGAATGAGTGAATAGAGAAAATGTGCTATATGTACACAGTGGAATGCTATCCAACCTTTAAAAAGAGGCAAATCCTGCCATTTGTGACAGCATAAATGAACGTGGAGGATGTTATGCTAAATGAAATGAACTGAGGCCAGGAAGATAAGTGCTGCATGATTTCAATTATATGTAGACTCTAAAAAAAGTCAAACTCATAAAAGCAAAGAATAGAAGAGTAGTGAGATGCAGCTGGGAAGAAACTGGAGAAATTTTAGACACATAACTTCAGTTTGACAGGAGGAATGTTCAAGAGTTTTCTTGCACATTATGGTAACTACAAGTAATAACTTTTTTTATTTTATGGAAAAAAGGTAAAACAAAATTCCATAACAAAATAATAAGAGAATAACTATAGTTAATACATTGCATGTTGTTATCTTTAAAGTAGTTGCTCAGGGTACAAGATACGAGCAAAAACTTTTCCAGTTAAGATTAGCACAAATCTTCCTTTTTGATGAACTAAGAGACACTGGTAGTATAACTGATTTGCATTTTTTTCTTTTCCCTATTGTCCTTTCCCCTTTCATCCATCTTAGTTCCTTTTTCCTTTTTAACAGTTTCTTCCCATTTCACAATATCTATTGTGCATTTTAGACCTTATTTACTCTTTGCATTTCTTCCACGAAGAAGAGAATATGTTTATACATTTGAGTCTGATTTATTTCACTTATGAGAATGGTCTCAAGTTGTATCCATTTCCCTAGAAAAGTTTCAAGTTTATACTTCTTTATGACTGATGTGGTGAACTGATAATTGGTAGTCAACTTGTATTACCAGTTTAACTGAATCAGCGTGGTGCTGAGCATGGCTGACCCATCTGAACACTGTGGCCAAGATAAAAAGGTCTGGAGAGGAAGAATTAAGCATTGTGGGTTCTCCTAAGTGGTTTGGAGCTGTTGGTTCCCCTGGAGAAGCTTGTCATGCTGGCTTCCCTGATATAAACTTGGCTGTTAGCAATGAAGGAGCTCGGGACCTTGTTGCTGAGAATGGCTGCAGTTCACTTTGGAGGAGCTCTGATCCTTACTTTGAGTATCGCTTCCTTGCTCTGGAGGGGGAGATGTGTGCTGTTCAATCTCCAGGAGAATCTCGTCATGTTGGCTTCCAGATACAAACTTGGCTCTCATTGCTGGAGGAGTTCGGGACCTTGTTGTCCCTGAGTATGGCTGTGGTGCCTTTCAGGGGACCCCTGGTCCTTATTTTGAGCATCATTTCTTGGCTCCAGTACAGAACCCTTGCTACTGGCACAGATCCTTCACCCCACTGGCATAGACTTTCTAGCTTCCACTGCTGATCTTTGGGCCTTTCCAATGTAGATCAGTGAAACAGACTTTCATGAGTCATTGTCGTGGGCTTTAGGCCTCCAGTTGGACTTGTTGGGGGCATTGTCATGGGCTTTAGGTCTTCAGTTGGACTAATGCAGGACATTGCTGTGGGATCCAGGCCCTCAGCTTGATTCTCTAGGTCATTAGTGTATGGAGAGCTTTCCTGCACTTTCTTTGTATTTCACTCCTTGAGTGACCATTATAAATAATACTATAAATTATGTGTCCTGTATGTAATTGTTTTCCTTGCAACCCCTGACTACAATAACTGAATAGTACTCCATTATATAAAAATACCACGTCTTTTTAATCCATTCCTCGGTTGACGGGCATTTAGATTGTTCCCAAGATATAGCTATTACAAATTGTGCTGCTATAAACATGGGTGCACATATGTTTCTGTGGTATGATGTTTTTAATTATTCTAGGAAGATACCAAGAAGGAGACTAGCTGGGTCAAAAAGGACTTCTAATCCTAGTTTTTTGAGGAGTGTCCACAGTGGTTGTACCAGCCTACATTCCCGCCAATAGTGGAAAAGTGTTCCTTTTTCCCCACAGCCCTTCTGGCATTTGTTACTGGTTGATTTCTTGATGGTAGCTATTGTTTCTGGGGTGAGATGGAATCTCAGTGTTGTTTTAATTTGCATTTCTTGAATGACAAGTGATGTTGAACGTTTTTTCATATATTTATTTGCTAGTTGTATTTCTTCATCTGAGAAGTGTGTGTTTATCTCAGCTGCCCGTTTTTGTTTTTTGTGTTTGAATTTGGGGGGCCTGATTTTTTCAATTCTTTATATACTCCAGATAGAAGTCCTTTGTCTGAGGGACAATGGGCTAAAATTTTTTCCCACTCTGTGGGTTGTCTTTTCACTTTGTTGGTGATTTCTTTTCCTGTGTAATTAATTAGATGAGATCCCACTTGTTGATTCTTTGAAGTGTTTCTCATGCTGTTTGAGTTTTGTTCATGAACTCTTTATTGACACCTATGTCTTCAAGATTTCTACCTACTTCTTCTTCCAGTAAATTTAGTGTTTCTGTCTTAATATTTAGATCTTTGATCCATTTTGACTTTAGTTTAGTGCATGATGATAGACATGGGTATAGTTTTAGTCTTTGGCATGTAGAGAACCAGTTTTGCTAGCATCATTTATTAAAGAGACAATCTTTCTTCCAGTGAACATGCTTGGCCTCTTTGTCAAAGAAAATATGGCTAAGTGTGTTTATAGTTGTGTCTGCATTTTTTAATTGGTTCCACTGATCCTCAGGTATCTCACTCTTAATTAATTGGAGAGGTAGGATCTTGGGAAGGACACAAACTGAGTACCTCCTACACACAGGAGACATTCCTGAAGAGTAAATCTTACCTACAGAGGCCTGGAGACTAGTGATAAAGCTACCTACTACTAAATCTTACAAGGATAAACACAAAAAACAAAATTAAAACTTTTGAAATAGAAAATGACAAGACACACAGAAGCAAAATGCAAACTCAGACCTCCAGCCCACCCACAAGTCCAAGAGACAATGAGAGAGAGGAAAATGGAAGACACACACCTGACATTTCCAAAATGATAGTAACTAAAGTGAAGAAACAAATCCCTAAGACTATAGAGGAAATCAGATCAGAAATAATCTCTCAGGTAAAAAAAAGAAATGTCAACATTTATAAAGGAACTGCTCAGCAAATCTAGAGTAGAGATAGATTAAAAAATGTTACTGGCGAAAGTAATAACTTCTGTTCATTTGAAAATTAGTAATTGTTTTTGCCACAAAATATGTAGTACAGCATATATAATAAATAGCTTGATTTAACCATTTTGGAATATATATATATATATATATCATGCTATATACCATAAATATATACATATATAACTTTTTTACTTTTCAGTTTAAAAATAGATTAAAGTAGGGATGTAAAATTTTAGCCTTACATCAAAATTTTCAGCAATATGGAGCAACAAAAACTCTCAGATATCATTGGCATATAATCTGGTATATCATGTTGGACAATAAATTTAAATTTGACCTTAAGAAAACATTATGAGTCATCATTTCCACTCCCAGGCATGGCCTTAGAAAAACTAGAACATTTTTTTCTAGAAAATGCATGCTATCGCTTTGTTCATGGTAGCATTGTTTATAGTAGTCTCAAAGTTAAAACAGCCCACATGATTATCTACAAGATAGATAGAATTTTGCATACTAATACTATGAAATGCACAATGGCAGTGGAAATGGCTGAACAGTTGTTGTGTGTGCATTAATATAGCTGAACTGCAAAAGCATGTTGTGGGTTTTTTGTAGAGTTGAAAACCATAAAAATCCAATCAATATATTGTTGATAGATGACAACACTATAAAGAAAAGCACTGGAATGTTTAATACAAAAATTAAGATAGAATTTATATCTATGTTAAGGAAGAGAGAGGGTAATAAAATCAGAAAGGAGAATGTTAGATTTCAGTCAGTCCTACTTCTTGAAGGGAAGGAAGGGGAGGGGTGTTATACATTACTGTTTTTTAAACTATGGTGTTTCATATAGCCTTATATAATATTATTCTTCCTCTTCCTTTCACACCCACACCCACACTCAAGAAATTCCATTCAGTTTAGCAATAAAAACTAAAAGATTTTTAGAAATAAATCTGAAAAACAAACCCACCATAGCTTATGTAGAAGAAAGTCTGAAATTTTCTTAAAGGGCATATAATGAGACAGTGACTGAGCAACTATAGGATTGGAACTCTATAGAGAGTAAGCTTAGTATTGAAAGTTGACGGTTCTCCTCAAATTACCTTATAACTTAGCACAATGTTTCCTGTTATGATTTTCTTTTTTTGGGTCCTGATACACCAACCATAAATTGTGTGGAAAAATAAAGGATCCAGATTAGGAAAGATAAGATTGAGGTACAAGAAAGGATAAAAATTCACCCAATAACTTATGTTATCAATGGCTTCCTGTGAAATAGAAACATAGGTCATGACAGAGGTAGTCTAGCTCATGGCATCCCTAACATACCTACTCATAAGAATCACCTAAGGTACTTGTGTAAACTACAGATTTCTTTGTCATATAAGAAACCAAATGGATCACATTTTCTTAGGGAGGGCGTTAGGGATCAGTATTTTGAAAAAGAGCTGCCTATGTGATTCTTAAGATTTTGCAAGGTTGTGTAACAGTGATCTTTCTTAAAGAATAATCACTCTTAGAAAGAAAGGGTTAATAAAACAGATTTTTTTTGGTGAACAATTAAGCATAACTTTAAAATAATAGTGATCACCTAAAAAACATACATTTTCCATATTGGAAAATACTTCCACAAGAGTTTAGATTTAGCTTTAGTTATTAAATGACTCTTTAGGGAAAATTCTTTATAGATACGTCTGCCAAATTAAAAAGAAAACTTAAAAATATTGATTTATAAGAATTAAAATATTTCCTCTTCGCTTCCTTGCTTTACTACCTTCTGGCCACCATGAACTGTTTCTCCTCTGCAATGCCCCTCTGCCATGTGCCACCCTGCATTGGAGCCAACCGATTATGGAATGAAACTTCTACAAACTGTGAGCAAAATAAACCTCTCTCCCTTTAAAAAAAAAGAATTGAGATATTTATTGTATTAATTGACCCAGACATGTTTTTATTTTTTACATTTTTTTTTTTGTAGAAGAAGGAGATATAAAACAATTTTTGTTTGCAAGTCTGTCCAACAAGACTTGGGATTTATCTGTTTGCATTTGTCCAGAGTGTGGTAGAAAAATAGTAAAAGTTTCTGTCTCTTCTGAATTTTCATAGACCTCTATTTGTACCTTTTTCTTAAGCAATTTTTTGTGACTGTGTTTTTTTTAAATGACACAAATAATATATGAATATATTTTCACAAAAGTGGTTCAAACAATTAAAGACAATAATTACTCTCATGTGGTCTATGTGCTAACTTCTTGTAATAATTTGTTTCTTTGACTACCTAACTCAACTCTCGGAATCCTCAAAAAATTTTTTTAACACTACCGTGTTTTTAATTTTTTTAACACTACGGTGTTAATTGTTTTAAAGAAAGGAAAATCCAGGGTTGAGGATTTAGCTCAGTGGCTTAGCACTTGCCTATTAGCGCGAGGTTGTGAGTTCGATCCCCAGTACAAACAAAATAAAAGGAAAATCCAGGTTTGTATATCTCAAAAACAACAGAACCAGAATTTGAACACATGCAGTTTGGCTCCAAGGCCTACACATGCTCTGAATCCCTCTTCAATCCAGTCATCAACAATACAGAGAGGAAAACCTCAGTGTCCCTCTCCTCATCTACTCCTTCCTCCAGTCTCTGCAGCTTTGTTGTATCCCCTTCTGATACCCCTAGATGCACTGATATGCAGAGCTGTACATACACATATCCCTTTCATTGAACACAATTTTTGGTAACTTTTTTTTGCATAATTACTAAGAATTTAAAATTTCATATGTACTATTTTCTCCTACATTTTAAATGATAGCTAAATATTCTATAGTATATATGTAGGAAAACTTTTAAAACTTACCACATGACTACATAGACCCTTTCCAATTTTTCCAATTATATATGGACAATATTTGTACACCTTGGTCAATGGTATGAATATTTCTGTAGGATAGAATCAGTGAAATGGAATTTCTCATAAAAATCCTATGAGCAGTTAAAACTTTGATAGACACTGCCAATCTATACTTCAAAAGGCTATACTAATTTATACTTTCAAACTTTATGGGTGCATCCACTTTCCTATACCCTATCTATATTTAATATTATAAATGTCTATAAACTTTGCCAATCTGATGAGCAAATTATATTTTTTACTTTAATTATCTCTTAACTGTCTTTGTATCTCTACTGATGTAAAGGGCAATACTTGAATTATAGTAAGATTCAATGAATAAATGTTGAATGAATGGCAAAATTAATGTATTAGTCATTTGTATTTATTCTGTAATTTGTTCATATTTTATCCCATTTTTGCATTGACCCATGTCTTCTTTTCATGTGTATAGGAACTCTTTTTATGTTCTTAATAGTAAATTATTGTATATGTTGCAAACACTTTATGTATGTATTTTTGGTCTGTTGCTTGTCTTTATTTTGGGAAACAATTTTTAATCAGAGGATTTGATTTTAAAATACTAAATATAAATATCTTTTTATTCATAGAAAAGTCATTCTTAGCTCTAAGGATTATAGAGATGTTCTGAAATAGTTTCTCTAATATTGTATAGTTTTGTTTATATTTCTTAAATTCATCTGACATGTCTGTGTGTTTACAGTAAGTCTGACTATATTTTCCTAAATGATGCCAATAGTTATCTTTTTGGAAAAAAGTAATCATCTTTCCGCACCAATTTTAAGCACAACTTTATCATAATTACGTTTCATTATATTCATGGTACTGTTTTGGGACTCTTAGAGAATTTGTAACTTTTAAACTTCTACGTAATTATCTTTGGATGTTGTATATTAGGAATAAAAGATAATTTTTCTTGAATGAAGGGCTCCCATCTTATTCAATATTCGTTTTATAAATACTTTAGAGATGTCTGAGATGTGCAGTGCTGTTAGCAAACATTTATTGAATGGACCACAGAAATAGATGAGGAGGTTGGAGATCATCGGAAACCTGTTTCTTTTTTTCTTTTATAGGCTTCATCTGTTCCCTTGTTGTTTTAGGGATGAAGAACCTGATGGATTATACAGAGCCCACTGATTGATTAGAGAAGCCTTAAAAAGCTTGCCATACATCTGAAATTGTGTCTCCCTATTTTTATAAGATCTCTGCTTAATCTCCATGGCATTTCTTACTTGGCAATATAAAAACTGATACCTTGTTGCTTTTGGAGGAAGCCAGACCATCCCATTTCTGCCACCATAGAAGATATGAAGCTATTTTGTGACAAAGACTGAGTCCCTGTCTTTCTTTCTTATCATCTGTACCTTTTATCAGTAGATCTGATAAATCTAGGCATTTCCCTCTGACACTGCCATGTTGGGATCTGGATATTTTATAGTCAATAATACCCAAACATTCAGCCCTGCTCTTGTCTCCTGTATCATCCCTTTATTACAGAGAATTCCCAGTGGGACATTCTGAAAACAGCTTTTCAGAAACTCAATCCAAAGGACTTGCTCACATGTGAAGCACAACAGGAAGAAAAGCACACATTTAGAATCAGGGAATCTCCAATAAATCTTTTAGAATGTTTCACTGATTTTTCAATCTACAAGAGTACTTTTGTTCGGAGCTTTGCAAATTTGGGTTTTTAAAAAACTGATCCCCATATATGATCTTCTCTTAGAAGTGACGGAACTGAATTTTTGCTGATGAAGAAGCCTAGGCCTTGGGTGGCAAACTGATTTTTATTATCTCATCTCAGTCTGAACTTCTCTTTTTCCCTAATTAAAATGATAATCTGTCCTCCCTGAGCTTCCAGCTTATACTGTATCACCCTCCCTCACTAGGTTTTCTTTGAATTATGCTGTTCCCTCTAAACCAAAGCTTATAGTCTTCCTTGGAGGAAAGAGGAGTATGTAGTTTATCCAAATCACTTGTGATTTAATACTTGTGTTACTGCCTCTCAGATTGTGAGCATGGATCAGTTTTTAAAAAACACTTCCCATGGGAGGAATATCTCAAGAAAGCCAATTCAAAGACTCCTTCTTGGTGGGAGCATCTTCTGGGGAAATACTAAATAGGCAATGATTGTTAGATTATGTTTTTTAGTAAAGTGTGTCTAATTAGAAGATTAGGCTTATTATGAAATGACTGTAAACTGGATAGTGTTACTCTAACTTGTTAAAAAGATTTGAATTTTGTGACAGCTTATCAGAAAATTGCTCCATGATTGTATCATGCACATAGCTATTTCTCAGAAGCTGCTGCTTCATCTTTGTATTGTGAATACTAGGTGTTTCCTAGAAGGTACTGCTAATTACGAAAGAAGGCAGAGTTCTGCCCCAGCTCAAGAAGAGGACTCTTGTCTTGTCTTGTCTCTTTCTTTCTTTCCTTCTTTTTTGTTTTTTTCTCACCAAGAAACACTTTAATTTTTTAAAAGAGTGATCTTGATCAAGAAAATTTATTTCATTTCATTTTTACCCTAAGTATTGATTTTGTTGCCTAGTCACTTTTTGTATCTTTTACCAATGTCAGAAATTAGACACAGATTTAATTTACACTAGGACAAATGCAAAAATATTTGCTTTTACATTGTTACTACTCTGTTAAAAGATCTTTTTGGTTAATTTCTAGAATCAGTATATGTTTTATCGTTGAATACATATAAACATAAATATATACCCCTACCCCTATCCATCAGCAAGCCATTGCTGTGTTGTTGGTGTGTCTTAAGTAAATTTAAAAAGTACATAGATTATTATACGGACTGCCCCTTGTAGCTTTTGGTCGTTAGCTGCTTTAGAGCAGGCCATTTTGTTTCTTTGTTTGTCTAATCTTTTTATTATGCTTTAAATATCAGAAAGCTAGGATAATATAGCTTCTTCTTCATTCTGGGACAAGCTCTCAGTGTTCACTGATTCCATTAAAAATGTAGGTGGAGAGACTTTTTTAACCCCTTGGGCAAAGAAACAAGAGTGGTAGTGCAGTCTGAACCCTATAGCATACCTTCTCCACCAGATTGGTGACTTTGTAGTTGCTTGGGGGCCTCTTCTACATAAGGAGTTTCACCCATCCCTGTATGAGGTCTTGAGTAGTGTTCTCTCTCTCTCTCTCTCTCTCTCTTTCTCTCTCTCCCCCCCTCTTTCTCTCTACCTCTTTCTTACCCCTCTGGGGATCAAACCCAGGGCTTTGCATAAGATAAGCAAGTGCTCTACCACTGAGCCACACCCCCCGCCCTGACCAGGTGTGCTTTTTAATCTTGGATGTGGATGAACAGAAATTGACCTCCTTGGTTCAGCCTGATGGTTAAAAAATAATATCTGTCATCAAAATCAAGTTTTACCCTGCCAAAAGTTATTGGTTCTCAGTAGTACCCTAGTTGTTTGCAAAAAGTCATCTTCTAGAATCTTGTGAGCATAAATCAAACCCCTGAAAAAAGACTGTGTAAAAGCCCTGCAGTGTTGCATATGGTATGCCCTATGGCAGTGGTGACGAACCTGTGTCACGTATATTATTTGTTTTCCTTTTAAGACAAATGATTTTAATGTATGAGTTGTTTTTTTCCAAACTGAAACTTCAGTATTCAGATTTAATTGCAGTGTTGGCACTTTGCAATAAATAAGTGGGTTTTGGTTTGCAGTTTTGCCACCCTTCTCTAAAAAATTCTGCATCACTGCCTTGTGGCTTTGAGTATGGTGCTTGGCATGTACTTAGTAATGGCATAATTTTGCTAGTGGTGGGTGCTTGTGACAATCTTGGCTGGTGACAGGGCTTCTAAGCAATATCACTACTGCCAGAAATGATTGCTCTATAATCCTAGAAACAGGAATTTCTTAGCATACTCCAATACTTAGCTGCTCCATTGCAGACTCTTATTGCCTAAATTCTTTGATTTTGATAAACCATACCTTAATATTTCATAATGGAGCATTTCTATTTGTAGTTGCTGGAATACACATTGTCATCTCTCTTGGGCACCTAGTATCAATGAATCTGAAAAACTCAACTATTAATTGGGGTGCTGCTTGTGCACCTGCAATCCGAGCAGAGTATAGAGTCAATATTTGATCCACACTTCAGTAAGTAAAAACAAAACATCACTGGCCTACAGTAAAGGTTCTTTATTGGCTATAGTCAATTAAGATAATTTTTTTTTTTGAGATGTGGTCTCACTGTTTAGTTCAAGTTGTCCTTGAACTCACTATGTAGTCCAGACTGACCTCAAACTCAAAGCAATCCTCCTGCCTTAGCCTTCTGAATGCTGGGATTACAGGTGTGTGCCACCACCCCTGGCCAAGACAATTAAGGAGAAAATTGGAAGTAGCTAGCAGATTAGAAGGGGTTAAAGAAGGAACTACAACTGAGAGAAAAATCGTAACATGGTAAATTTTATTCATGATTGAAGCAAAAGCCCAAGACTATTCCAGGAGCCCAAAGCAAAAGAATTATCAGTTAACTTAAAAACATCTTGTCCAGCATCAGATTTAAAATATTAAAATAAGGAAGATACTTATTCAAACAAATTATTGTGAACAGAAATAAAGCGTTTCAAGAAATTACCTCCAAATATTAGAAATGTGAAGAATTAAAAAAGCATGACTAAAAGCATGCCAGATATAAAATTCTTTTTTTTTTTAGTTTTTTTAAAATTTTATTAATAATGATGACAATGATCAGAGTAAAGCAAAGCAGAGAGAACCATATTGGGCCTCGAAGACAAGACAGAAGAGAATCCCCCATACTTGCTACATTGTCTGCTGTCACCTTCCAAAGAGATGCTCAGGTTGCTGACCAGAGGCCTGCAGAATCTACGAAACAATACTAGCAAATAGTTGGTTGATGTTCCTTGGTTGCTATCAATTTAGCCAGACCTCCGAAACAGCAGGTTGCTGACCGGGAGTGGGGGGTGGGGGGGGACAGTGTTTGTCCCTGATTCCAAGCCCAGTGCTGCTCAGGCCCAGTGGGCTGGGCCCCACAAGGGGCCGTTTTCCTTCTCCTCCAGGGTCCCAAGAGGTCAGGCCCCCAGAAGGCAGTTCACTTGTGTCCTAGTTGGTGCCTGTGCCACTTGGGCCCAGCGAGCTGGGCCCCGCAAGGGGCTGTTCTTGTTCTCCTCCAGGGTCCCAAGGTCAGGACCCTGGAAGGCAGTTCAATTTCGTCCTGGTTGGTGCCTGCACCGCTTGGGCCCAGTGGGCTGGGCCCCACAAGGGGCCATTCTCATTTTCCTCCAGGGTCCCAAGAGGTCAGGCCCCCAGAAGGCAGTTCACTTGTGTCCTGGTCGGTGCCTGGACCCACAAGGCCAGATATAAAATTCTTTTATAGTTACTTTTTTTCTTGTTTTATAAAAATAGGAACTTTTGCAAATGTATCTGTGCCTAATTTGTTTTAAAAACCTACTTAAACAAGCAGGAATGCCAGAGTGCTGTAATTACTGTCTCTGAATTTCCTGTGGTGTATATTTTGCATTACAGTACTTTTGCTTTGGAAGTCTTACAAGAGTTTGTAGAGAGATGAGGAAAATAAATTTGCATGAAAAGAGAAATAACTTAAAATATAAGAATAAGGGAACTGAGGAACACAAAGATGATCATTCATTGATATAAACGATATGATCTATTTTCTTGTTTTGGTCTTCTCATTGTGGGGTTTAACAAAGGACAGACATTTAAACAAACTGCATGGATGAAAAAAGGAAGAAAAGCAAGATTCCAAGATGGGGTATGGGTGGGGGAGGCAAAAATCAAAATAAGCATAATAATTTTGTAAAAGAGAAATTGTACAAATATCAAAAAATATGCAGCTGCTATGGCATTCGCTTTTTTAGATAGAAGGAACATCGAGTGGAGGCCCTAGTTAGCTGCGATTCTGTGTGTATAAAGATGGGAAGAAGCATACTTTTGGAATGTGGATACTACACATTCCCTGGTGTACCACAGCATTCAGAACAGCACCAAGCAGACTTTCTGTAATAAATAATTTTAACTAAATGAATACATGAGCCTCACCTGACAGCTTCAAAAATGGGGCATGACCATTATGCTGCATATGCCCAGAAAGATGTACAATTATCAAAATTATGTGAAGGAATTTAAAATATGCAAATAATATGCAAATTAGGAGCTACATTAGCGATGAAGTCATGGTTCAACAGGAAGGGAAGTGTCTGTTAATGCAGCACAGGGCTGAGCAGTTCAGAAGTATGATGAGTGTGATGGAAATGTCTGGGCAGAAAGGACGTTGAGAGACTATAACAAGCTATAGGAGGACTACATTTCTGTCCATGCTGTGTATAAGGACACTACAGTGCTTTTTTTGTTCTAGGAGCAAAAACAGAGGCTAGAAATCACTCTTAAAAAACAAATTAATGACACCTCTCTATTCATGGTCATCAAAGAGAAACTTACATATACATATTAAAATGTTTATGCTATTTTTTTTTTACTGCTATACACTGACAAACTTTGCCACTTGTACTGATTTTTAAGCAGCAATGAAAGAAGAGCAAAATGGTTTTATTTATTTATTTTTGGTTGTCTGTTAAGGGTATTTTTATCATTAGTCAAGGACTAATTTAAGAGCGTATTATTTGGTATGGGGATGGTATGATGTAAAGCAAAAACTAAAGTTCTATTTGCTCAGTTAACAATTAGAAACAAGCAATAGATGCATAATAGTTACCCGTTATGAAAATCTAAGAAGAAAATAAGTAAAGAAAAGAAAAGAAGAAGCTCCCTATAGAAGAAAGAGTGTGCAGGACTGCTCAAGGGAGAGCAAAGCTCTATCCTTGAAGGACCTGGCTGATTGTACTGAGGGTGACCTGACTGGCTGCATGCTGAGGGCATGGAGAACATTGTTCTGTCTGGAACATGAGTGTCCAAGCTTTTCACTTGCCTGGGCTGTACTGAGTGAAGAGGGATTGTCTTGGACCTCGTATAAAACATATATTTAATGTGTATAAGTAAAAACACCTAGCTTGCTTGCTCTTTTTCTCTCTTTCTTTCTTTCTTCCTACCTTCCTTCTTTCCTTCCCTCCCTCCCTCCTTTCTTTCTTTCTTTCTTTCTTTCTTTCTTTCTTTCTTTCTTTCTTTCTTTCTTTCTTTCCCTCATTCCCTTCCACCTCCCTTCCCTTCCTCCCTTCCTTGTCTTTTTGCTTTCTTGGGGACTGAACTCAGAGTCATCACCCTGAACTGCATCCCTAGCCATTTTTAAGTTTTTATATGTCTCTAAACTGCTCTGGCTAAGTTCAAACTTGTGGTCTGTTGTGGATTAAAAACTGGTGGTCAATTTAACACCAGTTGAATTGAATCAGCATGATGCTGAGTGTAGATGGCCCACCTGAGGAAAGTTGCCAACATAAAAAAGAGACATGGAGAGGAAGAGTATTAGCGTTGTAGGTTCTCCTAAGTGGTGTTGTCTGGAGCCGTTGGTTCTCCTGGAGGAGCTCATCATGCTGGCTCCTTTGATATGAACTTGGCTGTTATCATCAGAGGAGCTTGGGACCTTGTTGCTGAGGATGGCTGCAGTTCACTTTGGGGGAGCTTTGGTCCTTACTTTGAGCATCACTTCCTGGTTCCAGAGGGGAAGATATGTGCTGTTTAATCTCCAGGAGAAGCTTGTCATGCTGGCTTCCTGATATGTCCTTGCTGTTCTCATCATCAGAGGAGCTCAGGATGTCATTGTCACTCAGAATGGCTGTGGTATTTTCATGGGAGATCTGGTCCTTATTTTGAGTGTCACTTCTTGGCTCTGGTACAGAACACTTGGCCTGCTGGCACAGATCCTTCACCCTGCTGGTGTGGACTTTCTAGCTTCCACTGCTGACCTTTGGACCTTCCTAGCACAGATCCGTAGGATAGACTTACATGGGTCATTGTCATGGACTCTAGGTACTTAACTGAACTCGTGCAGGTTATTGCCATGGGATCCAGGCCCTCAGCTGGATTTTCTAGGTCATTAGCGTTGTGGACAGATTTCCTGCACTTTCTTTGTATTTAACTCCTTGGTTGATCATCATAAACTAATATCATAAATGATGTGGTCTGTATGTAATTGTTCTCCTTGCAACTCCTGATTACAACATGGTCTTCCTGCTTTAACTTCCAAGAGTGCTGAGAATATAGGCATTCACCACCACACCCAGCCTGTATTTTAATTTATTAAGTTATTTTACAAAATAATACAAGCCCAAGCTCAGTAATTAAATAAGAAAACATATATTGCTTAATAGCAACAAATGCCTGTCTTCATAGACACAGATAGGTTTAAGTACTCCTGTTGGTAATGGCTGTTTTACTCACCAAGTCACTTAAGTGACTGATACACAGAGGTCACAGTTGACTGTGTGTGATCAGCTTCTGGAGGCAGAGTTAGCACCGCAAAATGCTCTCCCTTGTACAGTGTTCTAATGTCACCTATGTAGCCTGCATTCAAGCATTGAACAATTAATCATGAAAAAATATAGCTAAAAATCATGTAACAACGTGAAAAGTTTGTAATCTTATGGGACTGTATTCAGAGTCATCCATCCAGGGCTTTATATAGCCAGAAAGTCAAGGTTAGATATGCCTGGACTGGAGGGACAAAAATTGCTGGGTGCCAGTTCCTTGCTCCTGTGGGGCTGGGACCTGGTATGTCTAGACCTTCAGTTTGTTTTCAAGAGGCACCAGACTTATGCAGTGTTAAATCTTATTTCTAAATGTTGACAACTATTTTAGTTATTTATGAAATGAAGAGCCTTTCCATATAAAAATATGACTTTGAGGGCTGAATCATTTAAGCCAAAGAGAGAAAATAGGGATAGGGATTCTGAGGAAAGAGAAGAAGATAGAAGACAATCAGACAAGGAAAAGTAGAAATGAGAAAGAGAGATACTAAGTCAGAAAAAAAATTATCTCTTGCCCATCCTTCCTACTCTCTAACTCAACTCAGCTACACAGAAAGCTATACAGGCTCACCCTCTCCAAAGCCTTAGCTCCTTTCAGTAACTTGAGAATCTGCATTTGTGAGGTAGTGCAATTTCCCTCCTTTCCCACACCTGTTAATGGTTTGGATCTGAAATACATACCCTCTCAGTGGGGATGAGGAGGGTGGTTGGGTCATGGGATTAATATAATTATCAGTGGATTAGTTCACTCATTCAGCTATAGATTTATCAGTAGGGGTGAGGTGAGCTCAGAAGTGGGTCACTGGGAACATGACATTTAAGAGGTTATCTCCCAGCTCTACTCTTCTCTTGCTACTTCCTGGTTGCCATGACATCAGCAGTTTTCCTCTGCCTATGCCTTTGCAGCGTGCCATTTCTGCCTTGAAGCCAGTAGACCATAGACTGTGACTGTGAGACAAAATAAACATCTCTTCCTTTAAATTATCACTTGCTTGTTGGTGAAACACAGTCCTGGACACCTACAATTTAAAGATGTTTGGTTTGGATCACATTGTTAGAAGTTTCAAGCCATGGTCAACTGGCTGCAGGGCAGAAATGGAATGATGAAAGTGCCTGCCATGAAGGGAAGCTACTCATGACATGGTGGCCAGGAAACAGAGAGAGACGATCATTCCCGTGTCCCACTTCTGACCAGGATTTACCCTCAAACAGCCAGTCTGCTGTTAAACCCCCATAATCCAATCACTTTCCACAAGCCCCAACTCTAAGCACATGAGCTTTTCAGGGGACATTTTAGATCCAAACCTCAGCATTATGCTCCTGGCCCAAAAAAGACTCATGTGAATCTCATGCAAAATACCTTTAGTCTGTCTCTAAGAGCTGCCAAAGCCTTAACAGTTCCAACATTGCTGAAAAGTCCAAAGTCTTCTCTGAGACTCGAGGCAAACTCAGCTATGCACCCCTGTAAAAGTCAAAAAGAAACTTAAACACTGCCAGCATACAATGGCACAGGGTAAACACTCACATTCCAAAAGGGAGAGATAAGGAGATAGAAAGAAATTGGACCAAAACAAGAACAAAACCCAGAAGGATGACCAGTAAATCTCATGTTCCATGTCCAGTACCCCGGGCAAGTTGTTGCCAAATATGTATTCCAAATGGCTTAGATGGCTACCACTTGTAGCACTCATGCTTCTCTCTTGGATTGCCTCTCCTCAATGCTTGCTGCTGTCCTCATATATTCCACATTCCTGGGTTCTCCAACTTCAAGGACTCTCCACTGTAGTATTAACTTCACTCTCATAGACTCCCACACTGCCTTCTCATGGGTACACTACCTGGCCTCTCAGGCCTTCAAAATCTGTATGGAATCTTTCCTGACCTTATGATTTTTGCATTCTGCATTCCTGTAAACTAGCACCATGTGAATGATGTCACCAGCTGGAGCAATAGCCAGGTCCCCTTGGATCATGACTATACCTGCCTCTGAATGCCTGGATAGGGAAGGACTGTGAAACAAATCCTAGGGAACCAATTTCCTAGACAATCTTTCTCCAGTGGGGTTCCCTGAGGGGTCTCTTCTCAAAGCAATGTCTTTAAAGGAGTTTGTCTTTGCCTTTTTATATAAAGGTCTTAGTGATGCCTGAGATGCCCTCAAAGGATCTTTCCTCTTGTCCTGATGCAAAGTACTTGGCATCTTTTTAATGCTAATCTTTTCCGCAACCAATCTCTCCTGGGAAAAAGCTTTATGGATTCCTCTTTTCTGATCACCAGAAACAATTTCAAATTATTTAGCTCTGCTTTTTATTTTTAAAAAAGAGAATAAAGCCGAATAAAATAAAACAGAATAAAGCCAATCAAAATAAAATAGTGAAGGTGATACAGGACTTCAAAACAGGATAATAGGAAATCAACAATTGCTATCATAATGCCTATTGTTATGTTCAAAATTGCTGCCCATACATAACAAAATCAAACAAAACAGAGCAGAATAAAACCAGTCAAAACAAAACATTGACTACAACAAAGTAATAAAATGGAACAACAACAACAAAAAATCAGTGAGAACAATATTGGATTTCAAAAACCAAGACAGAAGAAAATCCCCCATAGTTGCTATATTACATATTGTTATTCTCTAAATAGATGCTGAGACTACCAGCTTTAGGCCTGCAAAGTCAATCAGACAATACAAGCATTAAATTGTTTTTGTACCTCAGTTGTTGTCAACTGAGTCTGTGTTCCTCTGAATCAGCTGGTTTCAGCTCTGCTTTTTGTTTCTGATTCTCACAGTACATATGGCTAACAGCTGCCAGCAGTACTCATATGATAGGCTCAGAATTGGGCTACCTTGAAATTCCCTTAGCCACATTAATTAGTCTGCTGCCTTTTAATTTCAGTCTTCCACAAGGACATGAGCAAAATACAGACACTTTATGTCAGACTGTAACACATATGTCTTGAGTCCAACTGCTAATGGAGTCCTTAACTGAAATCTCCTGAACTTGGTCTTTACCATCTGCTTTTCAATCCATTCTGAACACAATTCCCATCAAATTCAGTTTATAGTATTATAGTATTTCTTTAGCTAGCATCTCCAAACCATTCCAAAATCCTCCTATGAGTCAGTTCCAAACCTTCTAAGCCACATAGTGATATAGTCACAGAAATGATTTCACTTCTCTTGTACCAAAATCTGTCAGTCACTTTCTTCATTGTGGCTAAGGCAGTACCTAATATCAACCATATATTAAAGGAGGAGATGCTTATTTTGGCTCATAATTCTGAAAGTTTCAATCCATGGTTGGCTGGCTCCAACACAGAAATAGCATGGTGGAAGGGCCTTCCACGGAGGAAAGATTATTATGTCGTGGTGGTCAGAAAGCAGAGGGAGAAGAGAGGCATCAAGGTCTTGCCCCCAGTGGCCTCCTTCTAACCAAGCCTCACACAACAGCAAGCCTGGGCCCCCATATTCCAATCACCTTCATACCTCTGAACATATGGGGACACTCCAGGTTCAATCCACAATACTCAGATGAAAATGTCTACTGAGATCTTTAAGTAGTCCCACATATCCCACAAAGGGCATTCACAAATTCTACTGATAGCTTTGAACCTTTTTTCATAGTTTCATAGAATTCTTTTTTTTGTTTAATTTCTGCTTTATGCTTTCTAGAAATAATCAAAGGTCATACATGCTAGGTTCCATATATGTGAGTCTCTTTCTTGGATCTCTCTGCTCTCATTAGTTGAGTAACTTTCTCATCTGAACCCATTTGACTGTCACCTAATTTATACATAAACTTTGTGGGGACAAAATGTTTAAATTTCACTTACTGATAGGAATGTAAACCAGTATAACTACTATGAAAATCACTGTGGTAGTTCCTCAAAAGACTAAATAAAGAAACTACATTTGAGCCAGCTATCTCCCTTCTAGGTATCTTCCCAAGAGAATTAAAATGATCTACACAGGGATATGTGAATACTCATGTTTATAGCAGCATGATTTATAATAGGTAAACCTGGAAAACAGTGTATATATGTCCATCAACATATGAATGGATAAGGAAAACGTGGTATTTATAGACAATGAAATATTAGTGTTCCATAAAAAAGATGAACTTGAGGGATTTATTAGTAAATGGATGCAATTTGAGAACATAATGTTAAGTGAAATAGGTCAGATACACAATTTAAATATGGCATGGTTTCTCTTATATGAGAAAGTCAATATATATACACACACATATTATTCAAGTAAAAAGCAAAATAGAACATAGATGAATAGGAAGTAGAAAGATGTTAAAATACTTCCCTAAATCACCTATTTCACTGTATCAAAATATTTTAATATATATGATAATTTATTTCATTTGTACTACTGGCTTCCCTTAGTTCATTGAAAAGAAAGTTTTGTGATATTGTGTTCATTTTTTCTTTCCAGGGGAGAATCTTTTTTGACTCTGAGTAATTACTTTGAAAAAATACTACATAGTGTATTAACTATTGTTATTCTCTTATTATTTTGTTATGAATTTTTAATTTTTTTCAAAAAAGAGTTGAAATTTCAACATCGTTATCATTCTTAGTCTATCCTTTCCTTATCTCTCACTCCCTCCCCTTTACTTCCCTTCTTCCCTCATTTTTTTTCCTTCATTTAAATTATTCTTTGTTAGACAGTTTTCTTAAATGCAAAAAATCCACTTTCATGCTCCTTTAACCTTGCCTCGAGTCGCAACAATTGCACAAACATACACAATGACACTTTAAATTTGACATAGTTTTATGTTGGGTTTTTAACGAAAAGTTTGCAAATGTTTTTCAGCTTCCTATGGGTTATTGAATTTTTAAATTCTATTATTCAATTTTTTCCCTAAATAGTATTTATAGATTTTTCAGATTCTTTTTCTAAAGTTGAATAGCTTGGATTGATTTTGGTTTCATTTTGTTTTCTGTTTTCCACTGGAATGCTCAATTTAACTGACATCCTCACAAATGTTTATCTGGGGCCCATACTGTACTGCACTGTGTCCAGGGTTGGGGATCCAAAACCCAAAAATGGTTCCTATCCTCAAGTTATTTGTAATTAAGATGGGGACATAAGATACACATGAAGAGGTAAATGATAATAAAAGATCATATATGCTAGGTTTCAAAAAATAATATAAATGAATACATAGGAATCAAGAGATGGGAATGTGGTATGATTTGAACATGTCCTCCAAAAGTTCATTTGTTGGAAACTTAATCCTCAAGTTCACATGTTAATGGCATTTGGAAATAGTTTTCAGAGGTAATTAAGATTGGAATGAGATCATTTGTACAGGGGCCCCATGATGCAATTAGAGCTTTAATGGGAAGAGGGAGAGAGACCTGAGGCAGCACACTTGCTCCATCTCCACATGTGATTCTCTCCACTGTTATTCCTTATCAAAGACCAACACTATGTACTCAGATTGCCCAGTCTCCAGAATGTGAGTTGAGTAAATTTCTATTCTTTATAAACTACCATTCTGTGGTATTTAGTGATTTCAAACAATTTTAAAAAATCCATCTAACTGCCTTTTAGTTTGAGCATCCCTTGTCTAGATATCTAGCCTGAAGAAATATTGGCATAGTGCCAATGTATAGTACCATACAGTGCTACGCATTGTGCAAAGGTGCATCTAGTAGGGGTTTACAAAGCATTGCTTTAAATAGGGAAAAAATGGAATTAAGGAAGAATTAATGGGGACTAAATGGATGTTCATCAAGTCTGTTTCTATTTCTTGGCACAAATGCAACCAAATTTCCCAGCCCTGATAGTGAGTAACACGATCAGTTCTTGCCAGTGGAATGTGAGCATGACAGATGAGACAGTTTCAGTTTGAGACCCTGAAGACTGAATGTGCTTTGAAATTCTTTTCTCTTTTCTTTTTGTCTTCTGGGTGATTCTGAAGAAGAAGATGCTTGATCCTTGAGTGACCACATGAAAGAGAACACCCCCATATGACCTATAAACAGACATAAACTCTGTGGGAACAAAATTTTGAAATTTTAGTATTGTTATGATTCTTAGCCTATCCTAATGAATTAAACATGGTCTAAGGGGATTGTCTTAGTTAGTTTTCTCATTGCTGAGACAAAATATCTGACATCCAAAGTTAAAAGAGGAGTGGTTTATTTATCTCACAGTTTATAGAGGTTTCAGTCCATAATCAGATGTCTCCAAGGCAGCTGGCATGGCACTGAGACATGGCAGAGAACAAACAGACCATGGCATGCTGAAAGTAGCAAAGCAACAAGGGACAACCACAGCTTTTTCTAACCCTTATATTGTATCCAGGTTACTTAGTGTGGGTAGCACTCACATCTTTAATTCTAGTGCCCTTGAACCTAGTACCGTACCATGGATCAATCCTGACATCACAGACTAGATTCAACCACCTCTGAAAAAGCCCCACCTATGACCACATGAGGCTTTGGAAGGACATCTAGACACAAGCCATAATAGGAATAATAACTTTGACTCTGTCTATATTATGGACAGGTTAAAAAATTGAATAGAATTTTGGTATGGTAATGGAAACATTTTAAAGTGTTAGTTATTGTGAAAAGTTTCATGAAATTGCGTGTGTAGTATCACACTTAGAAGTATCTTCTTTCCCATATGGTGTGCATGAACACATGTACAATGCATAGGAAAATAGTTGAAAGGATACTGTGCTTGAAAAAAAAGAGATCTTCACATTTTTCTCTAAGAACTACATTTGAATTTATTTATTATTGAATTTAATTTTTATTTTTTACTTGAATTTTTAATAATGAAAGTATATGTTATGGCTTAGACCTAAAATGTCTCCCAAAAGTCTCAAGTTTAGAGGTAGGGCCTTGTTAAAATGAGTGGGTTGCTCAGCGCATGACTTGGAAAGATGTTCTCATCCCTGATTCCTCCTTTCTCTCTCTCTCTACATTATGGCTGTCATGGCTTGAGCATGTGTTTGCCCACTATGCCCCTCTGCATTTCTGTTTCTGCCTTGGAGTTGGCCAATCATGAACTGAAACCATGAGCCAAAATAAACCTCTCCTTTAAATTGTGGATGTCAGGTATTTTGTCCTAGCAATGGGAAAATGACTAAAACAGTATGTATCCATTACCATTAATAGTATCATTGCAGTGCTGGGAATCAAACCTGGGTTTTTGCACATGCTAGGTTAAGTACTCTACCACTAAGCTGTATCCTTAGTCTTTTTTTTGTAAATAGAAAAGAAAGAAATCTATTCAGACAATTTTTACAGACTTACAAGACTCGATATACTATTTGTAAAGATCCTTAGAAGTACTAAATATATATGCGATGTTTTTATTATGAAAAATGTCTTCAAGTATTGATCACTAAGATGTCTTTTTACACTGTGCTCAAGATCTAATGTTTTGTCAAAGTTGCAGGTTGCTAGGCTTTCTCAGTTGCTTAATAAAGAATCACTGTGGTTACAATTTAAGATGCTTCCTGTCTTTTCGTGCTTTTCATTTCACTTTTTTCCCCCTTTCACTCAGTTTTTCTAGAGAAAAAATATTATTGGGTATTGGAGAAGTGTTCTTGTTCCTTTGAGAAAAGCAGAAGAAATTTTCCAGCTAAGTAAAAAATTTGTAAATGGATGATGAGGTGGCCACATCACAGTAATTTTTCTGCTATGTTCTTTAGAAAGAGAGGTAGTAAGTAATGAGAATATAATGATGTTAGAAGGAGCGATAGATATTTATAGTTGATAGACACTTGAAGGCAAATGGAAGTTGTCCCTATAATTAGCTTGAATAGATGAATTCACAGGCAATCTGTAAGTAGTCCAGAGTGTAGACATAAATGAAAGTCTCTAATGAGAAGAAATCAGGGGAAGCAGCATGCTTTGCATTAGGACTGGCCTCAGTTTGAATCTTGCTTTAGATAACTACACAACATGCAATTTGACAGGGGGAAACATTTTTCAAATACATGGGACAGTGTTTATCACCTATAAAGGACTTCATTAGTATTCTTT